>NJRL01000027.1:292516-314307 GCA_003063815.1 Aphaenogaster rudis | reverse complement strand
ATTTCATTTCGCCGTATTTAAATAAATCTTATTTCGTAGAAATAAATTTTTAAGTACTTTTTCTCAGTGTATTAAATGCCATGATAATAATATACATAAAAAATGTAATTAAATATATATACATATAGTCTAATGTTATATATATATATATATTATTATCATGCCAATTAATTTATTTTATTTTATTTTTCTTTGTTAAAGTGATTAATGATAATGCTACTGTATTCTACATTTACGAAATCAAATCTCGTCATAAGAAACCAAAATATCCAGGATGTAGACCAGCGCAAAACGCGTTTGAGCAATAATGTGTAAACCGCGGGATAAGGATTCTTAGTTAGTTAGACAATGTTTCCGTAACTAAGTCAAGCCGGAGGTCACAATAATAACTTTAAACTCACTTTGTACGGCGCGATTGCATCGGAAACGAGATTCTCCTTTTCGCCTCACGGCCATTTGTATCACGACCGGGTAATTTAACAAAAAGTTGCTCGCGATATTTCGTTATTACGTTTAAGCGCTCCCAACGACGAGAGAGAGACTGAATCTCTGAGAAGTTTCAATGGAGCACGCTATACATGAGCGTTTTTCTCGTCGAAGTCCCGGTCCACGTTCAGTCCCTCGCTTCAAGCGTTATCTCAAAGTACATATAACACGTATAAATCCGTCCGCCATAACTTCTTTGATATTCTCGGAAGACGGCCGCGCGGCCATCGTCGTCGTTCAATAATCCTTATTTCTGCCGGGAAAAAGTTTCCGCGGGAAACGGATAACGGGCCCGGTATTGCGCGTGTTCCTCCTTCCTCGCAAATTACAAATTAAATTACAGCACTTTCGTAGGAAACGCAAAGTTCCCGAAACGGCTGCGAATCACTTACGGCAATCTGTGTCTTACTTGCACGATCGCTTCCTGACGAAAAAAAAGAAAGAAAAAAAAAACTCCTCCGGCATTGCTCGCGACGCTTTCCTCGCCCATCTCGTCGAGCGTACTTTTTTTTCTTTCTTTAATTCTTCTTAAACGCCCCATATTTACGCGTAACTTCCGCAGCGAAAGCTGCATCGTAACTACCGCTTTCGAAAGTCATTTATAAGCATCGCGATATCCGCCCACCCACTCGTCGTACCGATCGTTACATCCGCCAATCATCGGTCGCTCGGTGTGTTTCGCGAGACCTTATTTCATGCGCGAAAATATAGGACGGGCTGGGGAGATCCGGCAGGATAACCACCGCCTCCGGTGTGTTGGCTCGCATGATTGATGAAATTTGTGTAGGAGCAACAGGGCATACTTACCGTACCCTCTGGGAACGGAACGCTCTTGATTGATAGAGGGTGTTCGAATTTGAAATTCCGCCCCGCGGAAAGTTGACCGCCTATCCCATCCCCCCCCCTCTCTCTCTCTCTCTCTCTCTCTCTCTGTTTCCCTTTCTCTCCTTCTCTGCGCTCGATGCTTTTTTCTGCGTGGCACGCGAACGTGCCGGACACGCACACGTCCGCGTCGAGCAACTTCCGCGTTTCCGCGTCCCGCGACTAGACGGGTGGGAGGTTCCTTCCGGCACGGTACACGCGCCGCCAAAGGACACTCGGCTCGTTCGTCCATCGTTCATCCGGGCTAAAAGGGCCGTCCCCGGCCCGTATACAAGCTCCTCACTTTCCCCGTGTCCTCGTCGGCTCGGTTATTTACAAGTCAAATGCGGTCGATCGATATACCGCGACTAGGATCGAGGAGCAGGATCCGTCGCCGTGAAGCCGCATCGGAGCGCAACGGCGAGAGTACGGATGTACGAATCGAAGCTCGACGCATACGCAATGTCGCATACGAGTCGCATATCGTCTTTTAGCGTCTCTCGTCGTTTTGCCTGTGTAATATTAACTCCCCGTACGTGCCATTCCTCTGGAATATGTTTCACGGAAGAGAAGACGCGAACGCTCCCCGCGTGTCGCGAGCCGTACACACGCCGAGCGGCGTATCGCGGTTCAAAGAACGCGCTGCCTGTTTTAGCTTCGGGTCTGAAACCACGCTGGCAAAGGGAAAGCTGAAACACGCGTGCCGGTTTTAAAGGACGATACGCTCGGTACATATGTATTTTGGCTCTGGCTGGACCGCCGATCGAGCTCAAAAGAACTTGCTCTCTCGCGGCTGCGACAATAAAATCTCGGGGCCGAGTGCAGCGACCGCGGCCGCCCTTGTGGACGGTAACTCCAAGAAGTTCGGCGCCGCGCGAGACATGTGTACGCGAAAAGTTGGCGGAAATCTACAACGGCGCGACTACTGCGGAACCCCACCGGAACGGATTTTCCCGACGGATCCCGGCCGCGATCTTCGGCGAATTTCCTCTTTGTTTCCCCGCGGTGTTAATCCGCCGTGACGCGCCGTTTGCTTTTGTACCCTTCGAAATGAGCGAGTTACGCGATTTCAATTATTACGTCGCTGATGTAACTCACTGACGATCCTCGCGACGGTTCTGGAGCAAGATTGAATCACGCTTTAATTTTTAGCCGTTTCTTTCGCCAACGTTTCAATTACGCTCCGCATATACGTAAGTTTGAAGCCTGCGTAAAATCTATCGTGAAATAAAATCAGAGGAATAAAGTGCATAAAATAGCTGGATTAAAAGCACGAATTTAGAATCGCGTTCTGTTAATGGATCGTTTCGGATTGTTCGGAATTGTATAGATTTGTTCATCGGGACGTTGTCGGACTTTTCTTCTTGCTTGCCGATTCGAATCCGTAGGGAGGTCCGGAATGAATCGTGCTCGCCGCCCGTCGGCGGAAAAGCTAATTTGATGCACAACCTCGGACTCCATGGCGATAATAAAAGGGTTGAAGCTTGTTTTAGTCGTCGTGCTGTATTAATTTAACTTCGGTGACGCGTCGACGCGACGCCGGCGTCGGAGCGCGGTGCTGTAACGGTATTAAGCTAAATTGCCAACAGTTCTCGGCAGGGTGTCCCGTCGTGCTCTGAGATTAGCGGCGTTGACTAACAAAAATAAAGGAAAGGCAGGCTCGTGGGAACGCAAGAGGGTGGAAGACAGAGCGGCTGGCGAGACGAAGAAAATCCCGGAGGTCTCCGATGGCACCAAACTGCCTCAGACATAGCCAGACTTGTTCGATAACACGGAAAGTCGAGTTTAGCTTTGTTACATGGCGAACCACGAAACAACTTTGCGCTGTTTGCACAAACGTCTTACGCTGTTGTAAGAAATGACGGTACATTTAACACTGGACGCATACGTCAAGCGAATTTGATCCAAAAGCGTGAGACGTGAAAATCAGACCAGAGATATCTTACGTATCTCGTTTTATGTATTTTATATAAAATTATACATGACGTCATTTATTATCGCAAAATTGTTATGTGCCAGGTAATTTGCTCGGTGACAGTCACAGACAATTATCCCAACGCACATTAACTAAAAGTGTCAAATAGCGTACGGGACATTTGTATGGCATACAAATTATTCAAAATTATTAAGCGCCGCGTATTATTTAGTAATAATTAATTCCGGCCGCGTACGCGTAATATGATTATTCGATCGTGTAATTAAACAATGATCCACATCCGCGTTCAACTATCAATAATGATGAATACACGTAAAACGAGCAGCTAGTTGCCCGCGTTGGTAAATATTAAGCCGTAACTGGAATATATTACTTGCATGTTGCATATTTCTCCTCGGCGGAATATCCCAAAAGACGAAACTCTGTTTCATGCATGCAACTACGCTCGGCTAAGTAAGTTCTGCGGTCGCGGTACCGCAGTCACGTTCTAACGTCATCGCGCACGTTTCTGCTGTTAACAGGATTCCTCGAGATGATACCGAGAACGGTGAGCCGGTGGCTGCTTTGTGCGGCGCTTTCGGTCGCCCTGTGTCAAGGCCAGGAGGACTGGATGCAGTGCTCGTCGACGTGCAAGTGCAAATGGGTGTCCGGTAAGAAGACCGCCGAGTGCATTAAGCAGAACCTCACGAAGGTGCCGGGGGACCTCTCGCCGGAGATCCAGAATCTCGATTTAACTGGCAATAACTTGACTCACCTCATTCACGATGCGTTCAGCCGCGTCAATCTGGTGAACTTGCATAAGCTGGCGTTGCGCGAATGCGGTATCGAGTCGATTCACACGGATGCGTTCAACAGCCTGAAGATCATCATCGAGATCGATCTGTCGGGCAACAATATCCGCAGTCTGCATCCGGGCACCTTCTTCGAGACTCAACGGCTGCGAGTGCTGCTACTCGATCAGAACAAGTTAAGGACGCTGGAGAACGGCCTGTTCTTCAATCTCACCTTCCTGCAGAAAGTGACGTTGTCAGACAACAGATTGGAGCGGATCGAGGAGAAGACGTTTCGCAATCTGCCGGGTTTGCATTCCCTCGCGTTGGACGGGAATAATTTTAGCACCCTGCAGCTGCAGAGCTTTGAGAGTCTGCCCAAGCTCGGCAGCCTCGAGCTCCGGAATAATCCGTGGAACTGCAACTGCCATCTCAAAAGGTTTCGCGATTGGACCATCGAGCACAAGTTGTACACAAAGCCAACCACTTGCCAGCAACCGCCCCACATGGCCGGCAAGATGTGGGACGAAGTTAGTAGCGACGAGTTCGCATGCAGACCGAGGATTACCGCCATCGCCCCGGCGACTAAAATCGAGATGGGCAAAGGAGACGTGACTCTCTCGTGCAGGGCAACGGGAATCCCACGTCCTCAGGTAATTGTATTTTCGTACAGGTGCATCCGACAATAGTGCTAAAACTAAACCTGAAACTAATCGTAGGTTCCTGAAGTAGTAAAAATCCACAGTGAAAAGAAGTACGGTGTAATACCAATGTTACCATTTTATTTGAGAATTTTTGTACCTAACACAATTTTTTTTACACTAGAACTTTTTTTTGTGCTGCCGCACTATATGAAACATCGCCGGCGACATGTCTGTTTCAGTTGTCATGGGCACATCGTAACCGCATTTTAAACAACCTCACCAAACGCACGAACAGCGATAGGGGCTACATACTGTCAATGAACCACGAATGGTTGAATCTCACCATTATCGACGCGCTGCCCTCCGACAAGGGTGACTACGTCTGCCACGCGAAGAGTCCGGGCGGCGAAGCAGAGAGAAACGTGACTCTGGCCATCGTGGGCGACGCTCTGGGCGGCAGGGAGAACTTCATTAGCCTGCCCCTCGCCATCGGGCTGGGTGTCACCGCGTTGTGTCTGCTGATCGTCACGGTAGTGCTCTGCGTGTGCTACTGCCGTCGTCGCCGCACCAGGCATGACGAGAAGGGCCTCGAGGCGGCATCCCTGGAGCACCACGGTCTCGGCGAACAGGAGAAGTCCCTGATCACCACCATTAACCCGGTGGTGAAGCCGCCGAGGCGCTACGAGGCGCCGTCAGTGACGTCGCACGGTACGGAGATGACGGAGCTGAATCGCACGTTGCTCGACAACGACTCGGTTTTCGGTCAGTACACAGCCTATATTACTAAACAGTGCGTGGCTAGGTGCTAGCAAGAAACTATCTTACATTAGCTTCGACAAGCGATTTACCTCGAAATCGACCGCGCATTCGCGGACATTAATCCAAGGTCGACAGAATTCACCGGCGAGTGTGGCCGATGTGAGTCTTAACGAGTCGCGGAACATCGGTCATTTCGTTGGGATAATATTCCTCCTCCCCCAAGCGGGAACGGAAACGACCGCTATATGTCGCTTATATAATGTACAAATAGCGTGTATGCATGTGTGTGCGTGTAATCGTAAATCGATTCGTTCCGTGCCGAGCGCGGACTATCATGCGAGAATTGTCCGACCAGGTGCCATCGATCTTAAGGTAAGGAGAGTCCGCCAAGTGGCAGCTAGGAGACTAATGAAGATCCGTTAGGGACGCTTATAATACATCAGGCACCCCTTAATATAACATTCGCGCTGCGACAGTGCGAACACATTTGTCATCTGTGTTCGGCCACTGATATCATCCTCTTAGGAATAATATTTTTCTGTAGATAAGAACAGAGCAGATTTTAATTTTTCCAAGCTTCTGAATGACGCGAGAACGTTAATTACGAATTGCATCTCTGTAACATATAATTGCACAAGTAATGACGACAATAAGGTTCGCCAAGAAACATGTTGCGTGTGTAGACTTGCGTGTCATCATTAATGAAATATTTTTCGATTATGCAGGGACTTGTATGTGATGGCACTCAATCAAGAATTCCATGAATTCAGAATATTGTAGAGAAAAAAATATACGACTTGCACTTTAACGCGATCCGAGTCTTATAGAAAAATTCAATCAACTTTACGAATATTAAAAGAACCTCGAAGCGGCAGGATGTAGCGTTACGCTTGACCGACGACGCTCAGAAAATGCAGTTACATTTTTCAGTCAAATTGATAAAGCGCTCTCCCGATTACGATCAAATCGCGACTAATCCGATTAAGAGCACTCGTCCACGCTCGTCTCTCGTCGAGGATAATATCAATATCGCATCATCAAGATCGTACTAAAGCAACGTCCTGGCGACGCTGCCTTTACTCTCGCGTGTGTCCGGCGTCTTACTCGCGGACCTCTCGCGCGCGATCTTTTTTTCTTCCCGTTTTTTTTTCTCGACCTCACTTAGATTTTCTTTTTTAACGTTCGTCCTTCTCTTTTGTTCATGTTCTCGCAGCTGACGGTGTCGGGAGCGGTGTCGTCGGCGGGATAAACGGCGGCGTAGGCGACGACGAGAGGGAGCACGAACGGGCCACGCCGGAGCTCGACGGGGGTGGCAGCGGCGGCGGTGGCGGCACGTTGCCGCGCGGGGGTGCCGGTTACCACCATCGGCAATATCCGCCGGATCTGCTGGCCTTCTCCGGCGGTCGCGGTGCATCGCCGACTAGCCAGGCGTCCACGGCGCCCGACAGCACGCGTCTGCCTAGTCAGCATATGATAACACCGGCGGCGGTGACGACGACGGCTGCGACGGCGGCATCATACGGCTCGCCGCCGTCAGGCCAGTACCACCCGGCCGCCTTCAAGACGCTGCCGCATAGCCGCAGCGTGACGCCGTACGGTCTCGGACCGTCGTCGTCGTCGTCGTCGATGGCGCCGGTGTTACCGCGTCACGGTTACGTGACGATCCCGCGACGACCGCGGGCGCCTAGCTGGAGTAGCGGACCCCCGACGTCGCCCACCGACGTTCTCGAACCGGTGTACGACAATCTGGGCCTACGTACCACGGCGGATGGCAGCTCGATGCTGTCGCTCAACAAGAGCCCGGAACCGGCGCCCTCGTCCATGAGGGGCCGACCGCTTCCAGTTACGCCGGGGAGTTCGCACTACAACGCGATCCAACGTAGCACCCCGAACATCCTGACCGGTAGTCCGTTGGATCGGGCGGCGCCGGAAGGCGCGGCCGAGTGGCCGCTGAAGTTGGCGGACGAGAGCATGGACGGCGGTCATCTGCTACTGGCGCAGCAGCAACAGCAGCAACAAGCAGCCACCAGCAACACCCTCGGCAGAAAGGTGCCGCCGAGACCGCCGCCAAAGCCCAAGAAGAAATCCGCCAACGGACCGACGCTGTACGAGGACGAGGGCGAGGACGGCACGGAAGTATGATACCATGGGCATCGTCCGCGATGAGGGCGACTGGTCGTAGTACGCCACGACGGGGCGTGCGCGACCACACTTACAATAAACCGGTAGTGCCTTTCGAGACGCGCGTCTCGCGCCCGCGGGACTTCCACCTCCGTTCGACGAATAGCAGTCTGGAGGATGAACGAAATATGAGGAGACTCGGGAAGACTTCAGGACCCACGGATGGACACGGGTGGTTTGCCGAAACCGCTGACGATGACATTTAGAAGAGGATACGCCGATCAGACATTCGTGTCACCTATCCCCGTTCCTCAACTTTCCCTTCCTGTAAGTTATCTTTGTAAGTTATTTATTGAACGTTACGGAGCACCCGAAGTATCCGAAACCAGTAAATCGTGATCCGCATGAATTATTTTCCGGACGATCCGATCGTCAACGGGTGTCCTTTCTTGTTCCACGTCTCCTCCTACGTATCTTTTTCTTTTTCCTTTTTTTTTTCATCAGGTTCCTTTAGCGTTTTATTTGACGCTCGCCACGCGCCGTGAGGTGATAACGTGATAAATGTGAATAAGGTTCCGGACATTGCCGCCGGTATTAGTCGATAAGGCGAAACCTATTCGCGTTTTGTGTGAAATTTACGCGAAGCACGAAGCAACTGGAAGTGCTGAACGCGAAGTCGTTCTGCGAAGAGCGATACCAGTGAATTCGTCTTCTATTCGTGTTACCCGTAATGGGAAATCGCGATCGTTACGGCACGATTCGCATGTATAAACGGAAGTGTTAAGGTTCAGGCAAGGCAACGTTTTGCACATGTTACATTTATGCGGTAAACATGATGAGAATTTAACATTGTTAAGAATCTATCTAGCTGTTATACGCCTGTCGCGTTTCTTTTTTAACTAATTGAAATTCCGACGCCTGTATCGAATCGTAGCAAGACTCGTCGTTGCATTTGCAAGCGACACGAACTCTCATGCTAAGCTTACGTCGAATGGCGTAATGATCTGTGTCCCTTCTCCTTCTGTAAGCGCATCGTTAAACCGTGCTCGTACCCGCAGGTATCCCGTATTCTGTCAGCGACGTTTGTATCTCAAACCACCGACAAATATCGTGCGCATTATACAACGCGGTATTTACAACAGCGAATTTATCGTCAGTATCTCACAAATATCGTTGACGCAGTACGGAATACCCTGTGCTACCTATATAACGGTGCCACTTTGTATTACGTTAAATGGATAATATCTATTACGGCAATTGTATAAATCTATAGTAGATGTAAGTGCTGCAATGACACTCGACGCGTGTTTGAAGTTGTAAGAAGAGATCGTATTGCGAAGTATGATAAAACGGTGTACAGTCAAAAAATATAAGTGACGTTTGCGCGTTTATTTCTCTCGATGCTAATTGCACGAATATCGTGACTTTTGAAATTCGTGTAATTCATTATCGCCAGAATGACCGGAGTGGTCGGAATAACAGCGTATTTTGTAAACGAGACCAATTTGACGTTGCTGCCCGATTGGTCTCCGCTATCACCATCGTGCTAGCCATGGATAACACCAAAAAAGACCAGTTTGATGTATATACGTACTCCAAATTCACTTCGGGACTTCAAATTAATTGAACGTTACGCGCGGTGCGTTCCAATTAGCAACAATTACAGCTCGATTGTTAACTACGGCATATCGCGCATAATATCTCTGGACCATGCGCGAAAAATTATTGACCAGGACGGGAATACGGCTCGTACGAGTGTGGCCGGTTGCGAGTCGTCAAAAGGACAGCGCGGTATAAAACGTGAACGAAACGTTAGACGAACATGATTTAAAAAGATGACGATATTACGATGTGTGTGCCGTAAACGCGGAGTGAGGAACAGAATTCAACGTGTCCCCATTTTGAGATACGTTCGATCGCTACAATTCTACCGTCGACGACAATATATCGTAAAGTAGAACGTCCATGCGAGGCTATATATCATCGACGAGCGAACGCGTTTGGACTTACGGTCCCGAATACCTGATGGCCGATAAATCGTCTCTCCTTGAAACTGGAAAACATGTGGCTCGTCGGAGCGACTTGTCGCGCGCACAGCCGGCGGCGCATTTTTCTTTCGCGTTGAAGCTAATGCCTCTTCGAACGGGGAACTCATTCGAGATCGCCTCTTTTTATCCTTTCCATCGCGATGCGATTTCCGCGATATGAGTACAAGTGGTTCCCCCTCCCCCCTTTGCGGTGCTTCCATTATCCTCCCGCGCTGGTTAACGCTGTCGATTCCGCCGGTACCGTGCCCGCGCGAAAGCATCTGGCTGCGATACATCGTGATAAGGAGTGCTTTACGTTCGCTTGCCACCACACACACACATGGAGGAGCCGCGCTTCGCCCGCTGGCGATATTTCACCGAGGTAAGGGTAGGTAGGGAACGTTCTTTAACTGCGAATTTATCGCCAGCGAGCCATCCACTCTTTATGCCTTTGTTACCTTTTTATCCGGGAGATTAACGTTTCCCTTTCTCTGGCTTTAGCAGGGATTTCGGACGCGATTGTATACAACTTGTTGCGATTGCGCGCCGCGGCGGTGGTTCCCGCAGCAGAGCGGTTCCGAGCGATCGAGGAAACGCATTTCGAATGAATCGCCACGCGAACCTGATTTACCGTCGAGCGACGGTTGAATTCAAAGGGCGTTCTCGATCAATCCGTACTCTTGTCTCCCGAACTCGGCGGCGGATCCGTGCTGTTTAGGCAAAACACGCCACGGGTCCCTGCTACATAAATGCATCGCGCGGAATCGTGTCGCGATACACGAAGTACCTGGGAATAGACGCACCTTATCTCTAAATTCAGCGAGACGCTGCTTTCCTCATGCAATTGCACGAGAAAGTTTTGGTTTATTAAATATCCCGGTATACTTCGAACGCGAATTAAAACGAAGATTCCCTTAAGATGAACGCCATTTAGACTGAAAAAGAAACTTTCCGCGTCTGTCACCTTGCACCCTGTGACTTCATCGATCGAAGCCCTTTTCGAGATGTTACAATTAAATATTCCGATCGCGATGCGAATATTTAATTTAATTTAACATTTAATTTAATTTAATTTCATGGAGTGGACTCTTTTCAGCCCCTTCCTTTTATTTTCTTCTTCTCTTTCTTTTAGACCTATGCTCCTCACCTCGTATATCCTAACGATGGTTCTCCGACTTTGAGATTCACGGACCCATAAAGTGCGACGGTCGCCAAGAACCACCCCAAAAACCGGGCATTCCGTGCCCGGATTACGCCAAACAGTATTAAGCGCTCGAGCGTCTGCGGCTCGAGCGCAAGAAAGACAGCCGTCCGGGTGAGACGCGGCGGAGGAAATAGCGACGCCGGTCGTGTCGCCTCGATTTTTCGCCGCGCCGCCGCGATCGACGAGCTCGACGACTTATTGCGGCGTGTTACCGTCTAGTTCTCCCGCGCGAGAAAAATGTTCGGTCGCGATGCGCCGCGACAGCCTGAGAAACGTCCCCGGTTTCTCGTAGGCCAGTGCCAACCGATTTTTCCATCCACCACGATTTTTCTCCCCCTCCGTTTCTCCGCGGTCGTGAAATCAATGTTACGTGCGGAACGTAAGGTCGTTTTTTTGTTTTTTTTTTCGTGCTTCCCTCCTCTTAAGCCGGCTCTAGACGACGTGGCCAATGTACGCCAACATCGGCCAACGTGACATCGGCCCTGTTATGTGTATAAATTCCATGTGGCCAATTAGGGGTTCTGCACAATAAAAGGAAGAAGGAACAGGGAACAGTTCAATATTAACATATGAAATGTAATTTATTAACACAAAAGGAGGAACAGAGAAATAGCGCTGAGGAACAATGATGAAATTTTATTCTATTTCTGTATGCCGTGTGCATTGTGAAGGCACTACATACACTACGCCTGTTCCCTCTATTTTCTGTTTTCTATTCCCTGTTCCTTACTCCTTTTATTGCGCGGAGCCCTTTAGAGTCACGCATTGCCAATGTTGACATTGGACGACATTCGCTATGAAAGCGGTTTTTTTTTTAAAACACATCAAAGGAGACCAACGTTGGCCTTTTGCATTGGTAGCCGATGCATTCGCCAATGTTGGCGTACCATGTCGTCTGGATTACTCGTAGATTCGTGTCGCTATTCCGCTCAACGGCCGGAACGTATCTTGCAAATGCGAAGAAGACCGCGCGTTTCGACGAGCGGAGCGCACGCGAAAAATCGAGCTCGCACGATCGGAGAACATCGGAGAACAGTATTTTAAGCGGCCTAGCAGAGTCGCGGCTCGCCCAGCTCGACCGCCGCGCCGTGCCATGTACATACACACCCTTTCTCTCTCTCTCTCTCTTTCCCCTCCTCTCAATCGCACCCTGTCCGTATACTATCCATATTGCAAATGATATGGAAAGCCCGCACGGCGCGGGTCCGGTCGTTACCGGCGCCACGAGTATATTTTTGTAATTTTGTATTTTGCATCGCGCCTTTCTCCGCGGCCCGGCGTCTCACCCGGCCGATTACCGGAGGATCGATCTCGATTTGTCGATACCATCGTTCGGGGGTGTTGTACCACCCCTCCCCCCCCGCGGATACGTCCGGGGGAGAGTAACGTGAGATCCACCCGGCGCACGTTCCATTTAACACTGTGGGAAAGTGCTGCGCGCATCCGACAGTTAACGAAGCGAACGTACGTCATACCCGACGTCGGGGATAATTTATCGATTGTCGCCGAGTGTATCCTGAATTGCGATTGCGAAACCCGTCTCACCTATGCGTCCCGCGCCGCGGATGTTCGACGCCGATCGATCACGGGTAACACCTATCTCGTCTATTTCAAATGCGATCGACCGCATGTATCTTCCGTACGACTCCTCCCCCCCCCCTCTCTCTCTCTCTCTCGCTCTCGCCCTCGTAACGAGGAACTTATTAATCCTTGACAACGAAGTAATCGAGGTTTAAACGAGGTTTTTTTTATTTTTATTCGAGGATAACCGAGATTTTCTCAAATAAAACTCTTCAAATGTCATCGAACGTTCAACTCACCTTCCTTTTTATTTTTATACACATCGTTAAACTGTCAGTGGATCTATTTTAAATTGTTCTCGATTTATCGGAGATATTTGAATTTTCGTTTGTCGAAGACTTTTGTTCGGCTATAATTACATTTCAAGATACGTAATTCTCTATTTATTGTCGGTTGTAAAAAGAACGCATTACCAGGGCTGATATGTTATCGAGGAGCAAAATTAAAAACGCGATTTCGCACGAACGAAGGCCGACATCATTAAACACTTTCACGATATCGCGATGTTGTATCGTGAATTCTCAGCGCTCAATTATCTATCCAACTGCCAACTACAACGCAATGTCGTTTGCGTGATATTTCCAATATCGTGCACGCACACTCCTCGCTTCCAATACCCTTCGATTTGTACGTGCTCGTGAAGTGTAACGGTAATTTACATTAAAATAGGGTAATTTACGACTGGCACAAGCAAGCTCATTTAGACTGTTCCCATTTGATGCGCGCCATACACACAGATGGACAGCTCAACTCAATCAAAATTTTTGCCGAAATTAATAGTGTTGTCGTCATTTCAATAATTTTAATATATTCGCATATCATTAATACGTCATTTATATTAATTTTAATACTGTTGACTATTAAAACTGGTAAATGCTTTTAGAGTAAAATCGACAGTTTTATTAAAATCATCACTTTGTGACACTTTGTCACAAAGTGATGATTTGAATAAAACTGTCGATTATTAAAATGATTAAATATTTTAAATAATTTTGAAATCGATATCAGATTTTTCTTCCATTTTCGATTTCTTACCTACAAACGTTTGCTTGTACACGAAATGAGACGTATTAAATTTGCGATATGACGCTTCACTTTCTGCCAATGAGCGGTCAATCGAAGGTACCGTCCAATAGATCGGTCCAACTTACAATCTTCCGAGCAATTATTTATGGATCTAATTAGAACACTTTTTATAAGACGCATTTTGTAGAGTATAGTTCAGTGAAAGCGTTCGTACAGACCTAAAACGTATCACGCCAAATACTCAGCATTTTGCATTTATTGCAACATTCCGTGGGATAATTTTGTACTGTATTATTACGACATATACAATGATTACACATATTCCAGCAAGCTGCATGCACCACTTTTGTTTCTTCAAATCAAATAGGGTTTAAAGAAGACATTTAGAAAAGACACGAATTCTTTAGATCGTACGCATCCTTAAATTATACACATTCCTGACACAAGTACGTAGATATGTTCAGAATGGATTTTCCGCTTGTTATTGCGAATTCCTACCATATTGAATTTTTGTCACACATACACAAACAAACTTACATTATTACTTTTTTATAACGTGTAAAAGTATTCGGTAAATGACTTAATTATTCGTCTCGCAAGACTGACAATCTTAGAATTAGGATAATGTCTTCTGGTTTTACATACTTTATGAATGCAGTCTTCTCGTTACTTCCCGATAGAAGAGGAATTGCATTTAAACGAAGTGACGTGCAATGCCATCGCGAATTTTGCCTAAATTAATTTTGGTACGAAATACGCTACGTAAAACTGTTCCTTTTTTAAAGAAATAATTTGTTAATTCATATATATTTGTATAGCGAAACGTGAATAGTTATCACAGATTAACATCGATTGAAGCCAATCGAACTGAGTTCGTTTGCTTCTATTATTGCTCGTTACAAAACAATCGTTGTTTAGTTGATAAGCCTTTGCCTAGCGCATGAATAATTGTTAAAACTGCCTAACTGCCGCACCTAATGGCGCTAAATCTCGATGAAGGAAGAATGTAACGCGCACGAGTAAATTGAAAGCATACAAAGTGTCGCACGAAACGCGAATACGTCGCTAATATATATGTATAATAATTCTGTTGACACATGTTGAACTCTGTAATGTCGCGTATAAAGATCGCGTCTGGCTAACTCGTGCTCGACAAGTATTTCTCTACTGAATCATCAATCTAAATCATGAATCAAAAAGGAAGGTAACATTTCACTGACGCAATTTCGTATCCCGGACGAGAGTACTGTGAGATTGTGGGAGCTAAGAAGATCGAAAAATCATTTTTATCGAGATATGTAAGTCAGAATGATAATGTGAATGTAAATGATTTATATCTGCGTGTCGTATGTTGTAGATAATAATTTTAATCCGAAATGTAACATCCGCGTTTCTGCCAGGTTCTACATGCGTTAGAAATATCGACGATCGAGGAAAAATTTCATCATTGTTAACGTAATATTTTTACCGTTATTCCTACTAATATTTAATTCTTACTATTTGTACTATTATTTTTATCATTGGTTTTCTATTACCATTATTATGTTTTAATATTACTATATTTTTTAAGGTACTGCTATAATTATATTTACGCTATATAGTTACTAATGTCGCCGTTATTGTCGTCATTACTGTAATTATTTATGAAAAGGATACCTTGCCTCGTAATGAACGTCTCAATTTTCGGTGGTTCAGTATAAATTTTCAACCGCGATTATGATTTATATGTACAATGTATTAACATTACTGGCGCTGTAAATATTATACATATTTTATAAACGAAATATTTAGTGTGATTGTAATATTACAATAATGTACTGAAAGCACCACTCTGTACACTCCACTAAATATATGGGTTAAATTTTAATAAATATTTCCCGACCTCAAATCTGATCCATTTTTACCACCTTTTTCAGATATTTTTATTACTGTTATTTTGGACTGATAAATAAAAAAACGCATGTTTTATTTAAAAGAATGTATATTTTTGTTAAGAAAATAGCTGCAACACAGAGATTTTTATAATCATTTCATAATACACAGGTTTTCAGTAAAAATATAATGAACTCTTATACAATATATCATTGTAGCTTAAAATGTTAAAATTATATAATATCTTAAGTTTTCTCTTCTTTGGTCTCTTTCTTTAGTTTCGACAGTGCAGTCTCGCCGTATTTTGCCACCAGTTCTTCGACAAATTCATCCTTCAATTTTTTAAGACATCTGTAAAATAGAATAGAAATACAAAAAAAAGTTATATGATGAATAAATACCTAGCTGCTGCGTTGCAACCTCCTAACGAATTTTTTAAATAAAAGATGTGTCCTATATACATACTAATTACCTTCTATAAACAGAATCTGTTCGAAATTTGCCGATATCTAAACTAGGAGCATGAGGTCGATGAATAATAAAGGTATCTGGTAAAACGATGTATCTGCAATTTCAGTTTTCGATTTAAATACGTACGCTGAATTAATCAGATCCGGGCAGATATTTCATTATTCAAATGAATAAAATTACTGTGGCTTACTTATAATCTAGCGCCGTTAAATGGGTCACGTAGGAAACTTTATTCCACCCGAATCCTACAAATCTTGTGTCGTATCGCGGAGCAGATTTCGAAACTACTATATAAGGTTCGAAATCCGGTTCCCATGAAACCTGCAATGATCGTTATGCATTTGTTTTTCTTATACCTATATATGTATATCTATTATTTGTATTTAACCCTAGAAGGCAAAACTGAATTTGCTGAGCTTCAAAGGCAAAAGTGGGGTGGTACGGCACCTCAAACTTCTCGGATGTTTCAATCCTTTCTATCAGCAGTAAATTAATAGTTAAATAATGCATTTTCTTCGTTTTTTAATTAGGAAATGATGATGTATATAACATGTTATATATAACATGTTGTTTTTTTTAATTATGGTATAGGTCCGGACCCGAAAGTGTACCTGGCTACTTTAGAAGCGTAGTTTGAATTTCGTTTGGGGTGACAAGAAACCCCACATTTGCCTTCTAGGGTTAACAATATATAGAGTGTCCTCAAACCCGGTGTCACCGGCAGTTCTTCTAATTACTCGCACGCACTTGGTAAGGCTCCGTACTATTTCGCCAAAAGCTATAATTCGTGGCAGCGTGTCCTTGTGTCCACACATGATAGCGGAATGTGTACAAAATACCGCGTTTAAGAAACTTCAGTAGTTCCTCTTTGTTGGCGGGGAACGTGAATCTGTAAGAGACGATTTCTTTCTTGATAAAACAATCTACTTTTCGGCATTACGACAACAACGAATTACCTATAACGTTCAGTTTCGAATGCTGGCACAATCAGAGCTACTTTATCCGATTCGTTGATATTTAAACGATTAATGTAGTTCATGATATTTTCATACAACCCAAATTGCGGCAAAAAGTCGACGTCAAGTTGGAAAACGAATGGAGTCGGTACATATGATATCGCTGTGTTTCTTAAATAATTGATAGGGTAAAGATCCTGAATGAAAAGAATAATTTAGATAAAAAGAGAAGTCAATTATCGAGTTCTTATCTAAAAATAATGCAACGTAATATAAATAAAGTTTTACGTTTTTATAGCACCTCAAAAAGTACAGTTTAATGAAGTTACAGTTTAATGTAATATCTTTAATTCTACAAATTCTGAAAATCGTAATTTAATGTTTAAAAAATTGCGTTCGTTTTAATGCGCGTTAAACTACAAATTCACTGTTGCTTTTTAGAAGCGCAAAGACAACGCACCCCGTCTTTATACACGACGTGATAAGCGATGTTCCTTCTCGCCCGCAAATCTGCGGAGCTTCGCACGAATTCCAGGAAATTCTGAACCTCCGCATCGGTCAAGTAAAGAGCGACGCTTATAGTCCCCGGCCAGTGTTTCGATAACGCTTCCAGCAACGGTATCCTTTCGACGCTACACTGAGTGACTAGAGCAACATCCGTCGGCGAGTACACGTTATATTCGTATTCGAGAAGAAATGGATGCGTGCGGTACAAAATGGTAGCGCCTTTCTCGAATTCTCGACACGGGCTCGATTCGTTGTACTAAAAAAATGCGCGTGTGATGGTGAGAGTCGTTACAGTCGTATTAAACAAAATACCAGGGGATTTTACAGGCTCTCTCTCTTAACTCACTGGAAGCGCGCTCTCGTGCTTGTCACAGCCGAATAAGCGCTTTCGCAACAGATTGCCGTCCATCTCGAGGAAGACCCGGTGCAGTTTTCGAAACTCGTTAACGTGCTTATTGTGAACGTCTTGCTTTCGCGGGGAATTCCAATGAAGAATCTAAAAGTAGAAAAAGGACGCGCTAGGTCAAAGGTCAATCGATTCCCATCCGCGCTCCCGACGACGGTATAATCGGAGTTACAATGGGACGGAACGTACGTTTATGCGATTCGTGTCGCGATAGCACGTGTCACTTATCGTGTGATCGCTCAGCTGTATATTCCAGGTACACTCTATCTTGAACACGATCCTCGACTGCTCATTGATCACCGCGTTTATCACGTCCTGATCGGCCAAGCTGGTCTCCGGTATGTATCCCAATACGCGTTTAGTTACGCTCTCCCAGGATCTCGCGAACTTTCCGTCCCGTAAACGTCGCAGGTGCATCAGCATCACGCCGGTGTTGAAACCGCGTCCTAAAGCCGGCCACGGTCGCTGGCCGTATGACAATGCCTTCACATACCAATTGCTCTGGTTCTCGACCAAGCCCAGGGTCTGGTCAGCCGAGAACCTGTCGAACATCTTCCACAACGGGTGCATATCGGTCAGAACGGTCACGTCCGTGTCCAGCACGAGTACTCTGTCCTCTCGCATCGCGTCCGGCAGTATCAACTTCAGGAGACCATACACCCCGGAGTAATGCTTGTTCGGTATCCACGAGACCCTCGGCACCCAAATGTCAGCCTCGTAAAACGTCACGTTTACTAAAATAAGCCCTTCGAGCGATCAGAGATGAAAAAAAAGTATCTCGCGCGATTTTGCTTGACACGCACCCCTATCCGAATACGTATATTACAAAAAATAGAATATTTTATATTTTCTTTCTTTTAAAAATCTCAATTTTAATAAAACTTCGCGCGCGCGCTCGTATATTGGAAAATTTAACAAATTCAATTAAATACATTTTATATTTACGTCGAAAAAGTAACTTTTTCTCTCTCTTTTTTTATATACATAGTACTCTGCGTGCCACGTTAACACAGATGCGGATAAAAATTAGGTTTCTCTGCTCCCGTGTGCGTCACAAAGGGGTAGTGCGTGCCCTGTCGTAAAAGCGTACAAACCATGTGGCAAATCCCACGTTTGGAACAGGGTCGAAAGCGTTTTCCTCGCAATTTCGTCGACGAGCAAATGAAAATGCAACGGATTCGTGCGATAAAACAGAATGGACTTCACTACGGTTACGAGGGCGAAGGTTGAATTGTATCCGGCGCACACCATGGCTACATGTATCGTGTCGCATTTCACCTTGAAAATGTAGAACATCACTCGTCGGTGTACGGCAAACGCTGATGAAAGTATAAGGTTTACGAGCGTTTACCTCGAAATTGTTTTTTAACTCCGATCGTTCGGGAGAGCGATCTTCCGCCCGCAAATTCGTTCTCTCCAGCCCCGCCGATAACGATCGCCACTTCCCTCCGATGCTCGATTTGCCTATCTCCACGGAGGGGACTAGAAACAACGTTCTCTGATGCTTTTCGGTGCTAAAGAGAAATCGATGTAACGACGTCGCAATTACCATTCAACAGCAGGTACAAATAAAAGACCACGGACGGTACTAAGACGCCGAGCAGACATCCTAGCCATGATCGAGCCATTGGAATATGCCGTACATGTTTCCCAATTCGCGATATGATGTCGCGAATTAATTAGATTAGACGCACGTTGGAATCTACGAAAGAGAGGAGAATTAATTCGAGGCACACGCGGCCAACATTCCTCGCGTCCCATGCTTTAAAAGTGAAACACTCGGTGCAACTCCATGCCTTGCAATTTACCGAGAAACATTATCTTTGATAAGAAAGGCCGGAGTCAAGTTTCGTCTAATTGCGACTTGAAACATGCGCTAAACGAACGGCAAGGCACCCCACAGTAGCCAGTTTGCAAAAGTAACACGCTGTCATTATGGTAAATTTGATTAGCGCTTAATAATGTCTTGGTAGCGCGGAGCCATTATTAATAGACGCGTACACTCTTCCGTTCTCATCTGGCTCGCTCGATACCTACTGATGCGTGATGAAAGTCAATAGATCATGTTTAACATGCGGGTTTATGAATGCGTTATATCCAATTTCCTCACGTTATATACAGATAACAACTACGAACGCGACGCAATCATAATGCATGCAAATTAGCGCCATAAATGAAAATGTTATATTCCTTGTGCAGAAATTCGGGATAATTATGCCGCGAATGCGAATTCATGCATCAGCATTCGGCGCACGTTAACAGGCAGACATTAATATCAAACTGCGCCGATAAATAAACGAAGCCTGATATATTAACTCCCTATTGCCCGATTAAACTTTTCGAATCACTGGTTTTAACGTTTTTTTTAAATTGTCTTTTCGTTTTCCTGTCGGTGTGCAACTTTAAAGTATATGAAAACCCATTTCTCTGGTTCGCGGAAATTTATATAAGTTAAATATTAAATACAGATCAAATTTATAATTCACAAGTTACATATATTATCTCTCATTTAATTTATAAATTGTTAATTTCCGCTTTAAAATTACAATTTATAAATAATTAATGTTTTAATATTTAAAGTTTAAATTATAAACTTTTAACATTTAACTAAATTTAAATTTTTTCATACTGAACATTTATTACATTTAAAGCACCGAACAAATAATTTGGATAACAAAGGATTAAATCGCTATTCGGGAGAGAAACATAATAGGGGAGAAACATAGTGGAAGATAATATTAATTTATTAGCGTTTATATAATTGCGATAATAATACAGACATGCACATTTCACATAATACTGGGTATCATTAAAAATTAATAAAAAAGTGCTTGAAATTAATTTCGTGCGAGAGTAAGGCTCTGCGCCTGCGCACAATGGAAGAATATTAGATATTAGGAATAGGAATTAAAATTTTAGAATCAGTTTCCTCAATGAATATTGAACGTAATGCACATGGATATTAAATAAGATATAAGACATAAATGTGTTATATGAAACACAACATAACTTATTATTTATCTATGTGTTCATTGAGGAAACTGATTCTAAAATTTTAATTCCTATTCCTAATACCTAATATTCCTCCATTGTGCGCAGGGCCTAAAGCGAGGCTAAATCTAGGTAAATACAGGATATCTGTCCCGTTCTTTTTGGAACATCCTGTAACCACTTTCCGACTACTAATCGCGCACATGCGACTCGGTTTACATTCTTCGACAGTGACGTGCTTGTAACGTACACCCGCACATTCGGTGACAAAAAAACTGACCAGAATTTCAGCTCATCTTTTTATTTCACATGCTAGCTTTGAGTACCATTCACAGTTACACAACAGCGAACAATACGATTCAATGAACGAATCGATTATTCATGAATGCCGACAGTGCGCCGTGTTCGTCGTATTTTTCGTTTTTTATTTTTTTAATTATTTTTTTTCGTACAGCAAGAAGTAACAGAGGGACGAATTCTAGAATCTAAATGAAACAAGAAGAAGCGTCGAGCTGCAACAATCGCGTTTAGCTTCTCTCACGGTTTTATATACCGACGTTCGCGCTCTGATTTTCCGAAGAACCAATTCGAACATGACAGAGTGAAATTTCGAGAATAAAATAAAAATCTTTTGTATAATTCCGATACGTTGCAATCACGGTTGTCACCTTCAGGCTAGTATTTCGCCGGAGGTCGATTTTTAAAAGGAAGAAGGAAAAACAGTGAAAACATTCGGCACAATAGTTTGTTACATCCATCGATATAATCTTATACATATACCACTATCGGATATTCCTTTTTAAAATTGTAGGAAACTTCAATTGTGTATATTCGTGCGCGTGGACCACAATCAATCAATTTTTTGTTGTTACGAAAAGTGATAAATTTATTGGCTCTCGTGTCACTTAATTGTGTATACTTACGGTAACTATACGTCCTTTATTGTAGAGAGGACAGTCCTTTATTTTTCAAGTTGTCCTTTATATTTTTTTATTTTTTCAAAAAACTCAATTTTGAGCTTTATTTTTACAATATTACGGGAAATTCTTTTCTACTTGGCGTCCCAATGTCTAATGTCGTTACTAACATGAGAATTTTTACGGAAACATATATAATTTGTTTCGTTTTTTGTTAATTATATTTTATAAACTTTAAATTTAATTTTCTAAATTG
>NJRL01000027.1:253270-270162 GCA_003063815.1 Aphaenogaster rudis | reverse complement strand
AGAAAGTTTAATAAGAATTTAATTAAATATAAATAAATATATATATATAAATATAAATTGAAAAAACCATTTTTTTTTTTTAAAAAACCATTTTAAAAAGGCCTATTTTCCATTTTCTATTTTAAATGGGTATCCAAAAAGCATTTTACATTTAGCATTTTCAAATGGAAAGCTTAATTCCAACTCTATTTTGTATTTTTTATTTTAAATGGGTTTGGACATTCATTTTGCACATCCCTGGTTGTAACGTTTGTTTTATATACGAGAGTCCTGCATTATATATACTCGTACGTCTTTTATAAATCCAGTTTATAAGAAGAGTGTGACGGAATACCGTCTGCTACTTGGGATGTTCGAAAAAAATTATTCCTTTTATTCTAATTTATTCTCGTATCTTTGAAGCTTGGAAAAAAAGAGAAAATTGTATTCCTTTGCCATCGTACAAGCTTGTAGATTAACAAAAAAATCGATAAAGAAGAAAAAAGTCACGAAGTCTCACGTCACCACTTTAGATATATAATCTTTCGTAGATATGTAGTTAAATAAATTTAGGTAGGGCACAATGCGCAGTATTATATATATGCGATATGTAGATATCTGTGGTTCCACTTCCCTTCGGGGATAAATCCGTAAATCCTGTCTGCAGGAAAAGTGCAATGGAAACAATGAAATACCATTCGCCACTTGCAGTTGAAAAAAGATTATTCTTCTTATTCTAATTTATTTTTGTATCTTTGAAGTTAATTAGCTTGAAAATACGATTAGCTTGGAAGGAAGATTTGAAGTTAATTAGCTTGAAAGTATGATTAACTTGGAAGGAAGGGAGAATATTGTCTTCTCTTCCCGTCGTGCAGGCTTATAGTAGATTTATAAAAAAAGAAAAAATCACGAAATTCATATCGCCCTTTAAATCTAGATTCTTTCGTAAATATGTATTTAAATAAATTTAGGTAAGACACAATGCCCACTATTATATTTATGCGTTTAATAAATATCTGCGGTTCCACTTCCCTTCGCGAATAAATCTGCAAAATCTGCTTGCAAGAAAAATGCAATGGATGCGACGGAATATCGTTCGTAACTTGGGGAGCTTGAAAAAAAAATTTGTCTCTTTTATTTAAAATTATTCTAATTTATTTTCTTTGAAGTTGATTAGCTTGAAAGTATAATTAGTATGGAAGAAAGAGAGAATATTGCCTTCTCTTAGCGTCGTGCAGACTTATGTGGTAGAGTTATAAAAAAAGAATAAAAAGGAAAAAAGAGCCACGAAGCCTCACGGCGCCGCCTTAGATCTAGTCTTTCGTAAATATGCACTTAAATAAATTTACGTATGACACAATGCCCAGTGAGTGGCAATGGTGGATTACAAGTAAATAATGCGAAATGATACATGAATAGTGTACAAAAATTCTACGTTCCTAAAAATTTGGTACATAAAATCTCCTTTAATTGATCTCCGTGGCTCTGCTCGGACTGTAGGGAATGGTCTCGTCGTCATCGCCAATCTTCCGCATTCGTTGCAGTTCCGCTTGCCGTGTTCTGAAATAAAGTAATCGTAGCGTTTTAGTCGCGATCGTGTACGAGATCTATCACTGGAATTGACGGCAAAGTGCGTTCGATACCTCTCTGAGACCTGCTCGTGCTCCCGGTACTCCTTGCGGCTCTTGAGGGCTCGATATCCAACGCAAATGACTACCAATAGAATGGGGATCAGGCAAGCGAGTACTATGCCGGTGGTAATGCCCGCTTGACGGGAGCTATATTCCTGCTGACCTGCGATGTACATAACGAAACACGTCGTACATTATACCACACGAACGTATAAATAAAAGTAATCGACTAATCGAAAATTCGAATTCGGATAGAAACAATTTATGTCGTGTGCGTATTATTCAGTTGGACACGAAAGATCGCGGCGTTTCACGGTAAGCAGTTTCTTTAGGATAAAAAGTATTGTTTTTAACATAGTACAATAAATGGGATATTTTATGTAGATATTTATTATTTTATGTAGATGACAGTCGATAATATAATAGAAGGGTATTTTTAGGTGGAGTACAAGTACAGAAAATGATTAAGGCGATCAGCATGCATCAAGTGCAATCGTATGTTTAACTTAAACAATCTTCTTTCTATCGATATTGTTAAAAAATAATATATCTAAAATTATCCAGGTCACCGTAAAATTTCACGAAATTCCACGACTAGCGAAACTTATAAACTTTTAATTGTAATCAATTCACAGCAAACCTAGATATAACATGTACGTAAATACATGCGCGTGTTATATCTATGTTATATGGCAGTTATATTCGGTGTTTGCTGGGTTCTAACTTCGTTAATAATATATAGCAATATTATTATTAAATGGATTTTTCAATAATGTATATATAAAATGTTTAAACGAGAAAAGGAAGCAAAAAAGGAAGATTGTAATAGGAAAAATTCTCAACTCTGGTGGAAATTTCCATTCCATTCTAATGCTGTTCTAATCGTAATGATGTGAATTGTCTTTTTTATCATCTCAAACATTCTGTACATGCATGTGGAATAGAAATTTCCCGTCATTTTGTTTAATGATGTATAAAATTTTATTAAAACTGTTCTTTACAATACGTGAACATAAGTATATGATATGATTAAATTGTCGTAAATACTATCGTTGCAAATATATATAAACCGATTATATAATTAAATAGAGTTGCTATTGTATTTAACTGTTGCTTAGAATCACGTAATGATCTATCGTGTTAATTGATTGTGTTATCATTATATATACATAATAGTGAGATATATGTATATTCTGAATACAATTAATACTGTAACTATTTCTATTCCACAGCAAGAACAGTATATATTAGTATCATTAGTGTAGCTCTATTATCTACAAAACACATTGAAATGGCACTGAACAATACAGAAATGACAATGAAGCTATGTTTAGAATATCATCTGAATCTTTGTAAAAAGAAACGGATCGACAGCTACTGTTATGCTAGATTTTAATCAATCGCATATCAAATTAATTCATAATTTACAATCAATATTAATTTTGCGTGTGTGCAAGATGTATGTAAAATTGGAATCAAGGTATATTGTCATGGTTACATACACACATACATACTGACTCAAAATGACGCGTGCAAATAAAGCAATTTCGCCTGAGCAGAATATATCGTTTCTACTACAACTGTACTATTGAGAGTTGAATATCATATCTAAACGTCGCTCTCTTTCGAAGGGCTGCCTGTTTTTCTAATCGAGTCCGTGCCCGAATCCGACCCCGTGGGCGAGATGGGGTCCTTCAGATCCCATTCTTTTTCCTCGAAGTCAATGTCCGGCCTATTGGGTAAGGGTTCGTGTGTGCGATATACTTTGTCGTAACTACGGCGCTTCCTAGTGCCGGTATTAGTATCAATTGTGCTAGTGTCGCTAATTGGAGTAATGGCCCTATCGTCGTACGCCTTTAACGGCGTGCTCCGCTTCAATGTGGATTCATTGTCGATACCAGAATAACGCCAAGATTTCATCGAACCTCCCCGCGATTGGTTCCTCCTTATATAAATAAAGCCGCCAACGATGCAAGCCACCACGGGTATTAACACGGCGCAAATAATACCCATTACGGTCCACGCTGTACGCTGAACGTACTCGATGTGACCTATATTTGCATTATAATAAGTCTGTCAATCGTAGAGAAAGGAGGAAACACATTGATTTGAAAATCTCGGAGTAAGGGCGAAAAGACGTTGAGAAATCACATTGAGAAATATCAGAGAGATAAAGAGAGAAAAGGAGAGACACGAAAATCGTATGATTGAGTGACGAAAGTCATTCAAGACATTGTTTGCTAGCAGTTCTATGAACTCGCTTCGGCGAGAAGCGACTCGGCGAGAAGCGATTTGGCGAGAGACTCTTGTTGATTATTTGCTCGATTGTAAGATCAGACTCGATTTAACTTTTAAAACGAATTGATGGAATTTGAATTTCACCTCGAATTAACTAGTCTGATAAATGCGCTACCGTTAAATATTTTCTCTATGCATTATACCTTATTGCATTCCTTGTTCTCCTACTTCGTTCAAGATCGTTAAGTAAATACGATGAGATTGCAGTGAGAAAGTGATGCATTAAATAATAGCGCAGGAATACTTACGAAGGCATTCCGTGTATCCGTATTCCGGAGTGTTCCATCGTCCTTCTGGAGTGCATACCCGACGTTGATCACCGATCAACATGAAATCCTGATTGCACTCGAAGCTCACTTTCGTTCCCGGGACAAATAGGAAATTGCTCTTACGTCCGAACCGTGGTGTTTCCAGTACCCCGCAGGATACAACTTGAAAATTTAAATATATAAATAAATAAGTATATATATATATATTATTAAATATATATTATTAAATATATATATATATATTTAATAAGCCGCATTGTCCCTCTGTTTTTTTTGCACCCCAAAATAATATGGAATTTCTCTTAAAATGTCGATTTTTTTCTGTTAGTAAATAAGAATATTATTATTGCAAAATTAGGGATATATATATTCGGATAATACTATAAAAGTGATATAAAAGTTGTTATAATAGACAAAACATAATAACTTTTATATCACTCTTTTATAGTATTGTCCGAAAATACATATCCTTAATATATATACATATATTATAATATATATATATATTATTTTGGAGAGCAAAAAATAGACCAAGAAACAATGCGACACTTATTAATTATTTAGCAAAGTATTATCTAATAAATAATAAAATAAAAATTGTTATAGTTTTGTGCACTAATGATATATACAATAAATGTAGCAATTTAACTTTTCAATATGTTTAGAAGTTTAGATGGTTGTAATAGTTGAAAGTTGTCACGGGCTTACTTACCTTCTTTTTTATTCAACGCTCGGATTTGGGTGTAGGTGTCGTAGTAATTTCGGGTAAAGTGCGCTAAATCTCGATTCAACGTCATAACGTAATCGTATTGACACTGATACGATTCGCCACATAGATCCATCGCGCGGTTTATGTCGTACGTCCTATTCACTGGGAGTATCTCTGTCGGATATTTTCGAAATTCCGGCTCGAACGTGCGATTAGCATAATAGCTCGCTGTTCTACCGAACTCTCTGTGGAATAAAGCCGCCCCTAACAGTTTGCTCTCCTTGTCTTCTAACATCCAATGTATTGCGAAGTCTCTGTGAATAGTCTCTGAATGATTAACGCTAGTGATTGGGACTTGATATCCCTGCGGACTTGTCAAATCGTCTGTGGGATCGAAGTTCCAAATGCCGAACAGTCCCCTAGTTTTGTTCTAGAATAAAAGAGTAATATCTTCTAAAGCATTTAACAAACGTAAGTTTAGAGTACTTACATTTCATATTATTTTATCTAAATCTTGCGTATACATTCGTTGGTTTCAATCTTTGCACCTAATACGATAATAGAAAGAAACATTCGTTTCTTACCAGATATGTCCACGGTAGATACGTTCGAGCGGATAAGAATCCTTCGTTTTCCACGACTTCAACGCCAGCACCAGTGTCGAGCATAATAATGACCTCGCTCTGATTCAAAATATAAGTCGGAGTGTAAACCACGACTCCGGAGAAATGTTGGAATTTCAAGGATTGTCTATCAAAGTATACTCTTTGACCATCTGCGAAGACATCGAGCCGATATCGCCATTGTGCATGCTTGGGTCTCACACGAACCTCGATAGTAGCGGAATTATTACCCCTCACTAGAAAACATATAATGCATTGATTGTGGCATCGCAGTTATTATTAATATAACAGCGATATTTAGATTGAATTCTAGTGAAAAAATTTTGCCGAAGAATTCGCTGAAAGGACCCCGCACTTTTTCCACGTAAAATAGGTCCCGACCGATTTTCTTCAAATTCCGTATACAATTAGACGTATCATTAGGTAGATCAACCACATAAAATATTTTTTTAAAAAATTAATTTTTCGAATTGTTGAAGCGATATACCTGATAATGATGCAGAGCTATTTGACCAAAAAACTCATATTCGAGAAGTACTGCTGTATAAAGTTCTATATAAAAATATGCATAATGTGTACTATACTCCGTCCAGCGAGAGAACAACTACGGAACAACCTGCACCTATCTCACTTGTAAGAACTATTCTAGATGCTGCAGACCGTAACGATGAACCTATTGTAATAGATTAGCTTAAGGAATAAAAAAAATAGAAAATCAACAAAAAATAACAAAAATCAAAAATAAAGTATTTAAAAAATAAACAAAATCAGTAAAACAACACGGAAAAAATTTTATATTAAAAATTACTATGTATGGCAGTAGCCATACACTATTGCTAAAATTCTAAAAAATTTTACTATGTTTTTCATTGTTTTACATAGTAAAAATTTTTATAATTCCAGCAATAGTCCACGGCTACTGCCATACATAGTAATTTTTAATATAAAATTTTCTCCGTGAAAAAAAATATTAAAAAAGAAAAAAACAAAAAATATATGGGGCCAATTACTTGGCACGTCCTCGTCGTTTTGACCCTGGATAATCATCCTTATCCTACGGATTGGAGAATTAACTGATTGTGAGTCTGAGTAACATACAATCAAACTATTGTAATATTTTGTATGGCAATATATAATTAACCCATAACGATTGACATAGAAAACGATATGATTTCAACTTTGTCGAAGCACTTCTCGAATATGAGTTTTAGGTCAAATAGAGTACCGAGAGATCTTCCAAAATCGAGAATATATGTATATAATTCTAGATATCGTTACATCTCTTTCATTTTTTACATCTTTTTCTTTTTTAAATGATTTCCAATGCAAATCTCAAAATATCGTATAATACGGACTCTGCATCATTATCAGGTATATCGCTTCAACACCTCGAAAAAGTAATTCTTATGAAAAATATTTTATGTGGTTGATCTACCTAACGATACGTCTAATTGTATACGGAATTAAAAAAATATCGGTTGGGACCTATTTTACATGGAAAAAGTCCGGTGTCCTTTTACTGAAAATTTTGTTGAAATTGTTCTATGTTTTGAAACAAATTTCAACAAAATATCAGCATAATTTCAGCGAAATTTAATTAAATTGAAACAAAATTGTATGTGCTTTACGAATATTTTCATCGACATTGGTTGATTAAAATTCGTTGAAAATATTTGAAAATATGCAATTGGTTTAATAACGATAAAGAAATTTTAGCCGATGTTTCATTATGATAATTCTGAAAATAATGATTATACAAAACACACATCAGCATTCAATGGATGAAAAATCAGCAATTTGGAGATTAATAACAAATACCTATTAGTATGAGTATAGTAGTAACGTATTTTAGTAGTAGTTACTTTATTTGTGTGTATGCGCCTTTTTTGATTTTACAAACCTATCATGACTAGTATAATTTATGCGAAAATACAAAATTTTGTAATACTAAAATGTTGAATATTATTAATTACTATGAATATAATGAAATGCTATAATATTTAACTTGAACGAGTTAATTTGGCTGAAAATCATTTTTAGTGAAATTTTAACAAATTTTCAGAGAAATTTTTGAGAAAAGTTTAGTTCAATTTCAGCGACTTTTCACTACTTTTGCTAAAAATATCACTTTCAGCGAAACTGCAGCAAAATGTCAGCGAATTTTATTGAAATACAACTTTCAGTGAAACCCGCGAAATTTCAGTAAAATTTTTCCACCAGGGAAGATCAGAAGACCAGAAGTTGCATAAGAGCGTAACTTAAGTCTGGAAGTCAGCTAACATAAGTTGTTCTGTCAGAAAATTTTCATGTAATAGTAGAACAGCAGAAGCTTACCTGCTATCGAGGTAAGTTGCGTCGCCCTCACTTCACCGTGGATGTTGTTCGACATTTGCTCGAATCTACCTTGCACGTCGAGTTTATCTCTGATATCGTTCACTCGTAATAGAACGAACTCGCCTTTACCGTTGAAGGTGTACTCTACACCGTCGAACGTGACGAAGTGAGGATCGCCGAATACCGTCGATACCCCCGGCGATTGATAGGCGATGCAATCCTGCGACGGTCTTCTTTCGAATCGGTACGTCTCGCAACCGACAGCCTGCTCTTCCTGCCAGAGACAACACGCGTACATGGGCACCACATCGTGCCACCAATGAGAAAGAGTCGGGACTTTATTAGCCTCGTTCCACGGGAAGAAGCCTAAATTGTGAGACCGATGCGGTCGCGATCCCCATTGCTGATCGTAAGTCAGCATCAGGAAACCATTTCTATCGTAACAACATTGTTGCTCCGAACCGTCCAGGCTAAAATAGCATGAATAAGTTGCAATGCAGCATGCAAGGTAAGAGAGTTATTTTAAATATCATATTAAGCTGTCGTTAAGGTCAAGCAATAGTCTATTGTAAATTACAAATGAATGACTCGTCCGAAAAATTAAAAACTTTATCGGTTATCATGTAAGAAATAGATAAACTGTTCCTTTAAAGTAAAAGATTACTTACTTGGGCGCACCTGTCCTCACACAGTGAAACGCATGCTGATTATAATAGCAATCTATGTTCGAATCTTTGTCACAATTATAATCGGGAAGGAAGCGACCTTTATCGTATAAAGCGTGATCCAGGATGCAAGGGCAAAGCGCTACTTCGGCGGCGAAGTTTTTTAGATACCGATCATGCATAATCCACTTGTCGCAGATTTTCTGAGGCCATCGCGACCCCAATTGCCGTTCCCATTGAGGCGCGAAGTACCAGCCGAGTGGAATCGGCCTGCTCCACAAGCTCCTATATAAGATTAAAATCGTTTAATCGCAATTTCAAACGAATCACCAGATTACAAATTTTGCGGAACCTACGGTGTTATCGATAATCCGGAATACAAGTGCGGTTCGGTCAAGTTGATTTGGATGAAACCAAATACCATGTCCACGTGATACGGATTGTACGCGTCCCGGTATTTGGCTGGTTTGATGACGTATTTACCAGTATTGGTATGTGAACTCTGAAATACATATATATAATGACTTAATTGATTGCTATTTCATCCTTTTACCGTCTCAAATTGTCACGTACGTCCAACATCGCTATGTGTTCAAACTCGGGTCTTGTCTTGGTCTCTCGATATCCCCACAACGATATGTGTATCCCCGCTCCAATGTTGGTAGTTAAGTTATACGCGTTCCACGTGATTTTTATTTCTGCGGGATCCCTCAAGTGAACGGCCTCTTTATCGGTGAAGAAAATCCTTTCCGTCGCCGTTGCTGGGGTTTCTAAGTAAGAGAGGAAGTTTCACGCAATTTTATTGCAAATGATATAAACACTATCATTTTGTTATTATCAACGCGTGCAGTGTTGAATAAGAAACGCGAATAAAATCGCGAAGTAAGAGATATCTTACCGACGAAATATTTTCCTTTCCAATCGTAATTACCACTGTCGATGGCAATGTAGAAACGTATGTAGCCTTCGTACTTCAAGAACGGCTGTACGCAAATCGCGCGATTTTTGTCTATTACCGTGCCCATCACTACCTCGTTCTCGAAACGGCACTTGATCTTCTGGCTCTCATTGAAACACGGTCCGGTGATGTTGACGACGGTACCACCCAGCATGTTTCCGGATTCCGGTGCGAAAACCAGCGGTAGATGAGCTCCGGCTGTGCATCATCGCGAGGTGAAAATTGTCATTCTTTTGTAAGTAATTGTTAAAAACGCCGCGCTCTTACCAATATCTTTATTACAGGTGCCCAGCATTATTTTCTCGTCTATCCTGAAAATGTGCCGACCTGGGAAACCGTTTGCCCATCCCCTGCTCGTTAAGTCGCGAATCGTAGTCGCCTGAGAGTAAGGCTTATACTCGTAGCTCTGAGTACCGTTTCCAGCATTAAAGCCCACCTACGATGGATGAGTTTCGCAAGTAAATCTATGTTTTTATTTATGTATTTGTCAGATGGACTTTATCTCCTCGAAAGTTTTTATTCCGTCCTGCTAGAGTATTGCCTTATATAACTCGCGCGCAATTTAAGATTGAACTAAATAAAACGTAATATAAAAATCTTATTTCCGCGATTCCTTACATATGCAGCAACCCCATTTTCGCCTTGTGTCGTGTCTCCGCCTGCTTCGGTATGACTTGTCCACTGAATATTCAGGTAGTTAAATATAGCGTATGTGAACACCTCGTCGGTAGCCAAAACCAGCTGGAATGTATTAGTTCTATGAAGAGACAGATCGATACCACCCGTAAAAGACATGTTCTTCCAGGTTGCGATAAGAGCATGCTTGGGTATGAATGAATCAGCACCGACAACACCCTCGCGGATGTCCCACATGACACGCTCTCGCATCTCTACGCCAAACTGATCGGTTCTACCTTGCAAATCTCTTTCGAGCCTGAGGAATACAGTCATTTTTCATAAAATCTCTTCGGTTTTCGGAAATCCCCGTATAAGATTGTAAAAATCAGAACGGTGTGCTAATTTTTCAATTACTTATGCGTACCTGAAGTAAACCCCCGGTTTTCTTTGATCGATATCGTTTTCTCTTAACAATCCTATGCGGCATTTACTGAAGAAGATGCCGATGAAGCTAGGGTCATTCTTTTTAGGCCAATCTTTAATCGGGAAGACAAGAGGGTACGTAAGGTGCTCCGGTGGATCGCTAAACTCCAAGTAGCCATTAACAGTTAACTAAAACGTTACGTAACATCTCATTTAATTGTATTTGGCAAACAAACTTCTATTTATCTTAAGATTCTTCCAACTGGTGAAACATCCACGTCGAATAATGAATTCAGATTTTAAAAGTAGTATGCACCCAGATAGCACAGATGATCGTTATGATATGAAAAAGAATTCACTTTTTAAAATTCTTTATGAATTAGCGTAATTTGTTCGAAATGAACTAAAAAAGAATTCCTTTCCAATAGTATTCTTACAGAATATAAAAAGAATTCCCTTTATATCTGAAAAAGGGCTCAGAGTTGGTGACATTACATCGAATCCTTTTAGAACTGTTGAGAATGCTTTAGAACAGAAATGTGTCGGAAAAAAAATACATTGTAAAATTCGGGGATTCAAAAAGAATTTTTTTTAGGTTCTCTGTGCTATCTGGGCAGATATTAAGTAAGTATTTATACTATCAGAAATTGTACAAATAATTATAAAAGCAATCGTACTCTTGTATAGTTGAATCTAAAGCCGAAGAAAGGCAATTGGAAATTCAAGTTCTTGTGAATCTGCAAATTTGTCGCCTGCAGAGCATGTTGGTAATCACCCGTATCGTCATTGCCACCCTTATCGAAGTACCAGTACATGAATTGAGATCGAATCTCTTTCAATCTGTCGCTTGTTAGTTTATAAAACGGTGTATTGTCGTCTGGACGAGGCGCAAACCTATCAGCCTCAGGTAAGTTCGAATCTGTAAGTGTGCACCGAAAGAGGGGATCGATCAAATTAATGCTATTGAAACAAATAATTAAAATAAGCTGAATAATATTATTGCATAATTAAATGTTTTATATATTTCTATTCAAACAAGAGTATCTTTAATTTATGCAACAAATAAAAATTCCTGATGTCATTGCAATGTTAAAACAAAACAAATGTAAATCCATAATCGATGCGTTTGATTTAAAATCAATCATTACAATTAATTATTAATTCCATATGAGTTCATGATCCATCAAAATAGCTCGTCTCATCCAATGAATCATCCCCGATTCATGTTAAAGTGAGTAACTGATAAACACACCGTGTGTGATAAGCAGCGATACGGATTGTCTTCTATCGTATGCGAGGTGAAAAATACGTGAGAACTCGAAATACATAATACTCGCGTCGGATTGAATTATTTTAAATTGCCATTTCGGGAAAAGGGTATTTCATAGAAAATACAGTTGTTTCAACGGGAAAATTAATAAAAAGTAGATTCCATAGCTATCGTTGTTCAATATTACTCATTGCGAAACAACGGTCACGCCCACTGATAACGGATTACTTACCGTATCTTACATATTTCCCATTCTTTTCATTCGCCATTCTACCGGAAGCTTTTTGAACGGTGGGCGAATCCGGGGCGGACTCGCCTTTCGCTGCGAAAGCATTTTCAACCTCCGGCAAAACTTGCACCGGACTTTCCACGTCGTCTTTCTTCTCGATGGGAGTTAAATCTTTTTCCTCCACATCGAGATCTTCGAGCTCCAGAAGAGCCTCTTTCGTTTCCTTCGTTTGCGGCGGCGTATCGGCGTTCTCCTCTGTACTTTGGCTCTCGATCGACTCGGACAAATTCAATCCGAATGCACTTTCGAACGTCTCGTTTTCTTTTTGCGCGATAATGCCACGCGGTGTTAATGAGAGGAGACAAGCAAGAAGAAGGATCCATTTCGTTAATGCGAAAATGCAATCGAGCTTCTTCCACGACGCTCGAGATCGCATTTTCGTGGAGCGGTGGTGTACCAACTAATTACTTTAATACGCACAACGAGACTGAACTCGGATCCAAGTAACAGGTCGCGATAACGGTACTGATATCATCGGCTCTAGTATGATAACATTTATCTCTTTACTACAGGTGGGTGCGTAGAACGAACGGGAAAGTAAGAACCCATACGTTCTACTTACGAGAAGGGCGTTTCCGCTCACAAAAAGTTTTTTGTCGATAGATTAAACGATCGAGCTATTTACGACTTGCTGTTGTAAATACATTAAAATTTGTCGTTTTAGAGGCAAATTATTTATTCGATTTTTGCAACTGTCATATTTACAAAGCAGATATTTTTAGTACGATTAATGTACCAAAATCGAAAATGTACCAAAATCTTTTTCTTTCTTGCATTGTTGCGGACGACAGGTTTTACAATAAAACACGTGCAGTATATATAGCAAATATCATATGAAGGCTACTTCATCTTTAAGATCGTATTACTAATACTTTTTTTTACACGAACGCATCATTTACGGTATCCGTTATATGCATAATAAAAATGTATGATGCTCTTATATCAATATTTTATATGGTTCAACCTAAAAACACGGACAACCTAAAAACAGTATACTTTCCTCCATTGCAGTTTTTTAAAATGTATATACGAATCTTTTGTATTTAAAATGTATCACGCTACAAATGCATCATAGAATAAATATACATATCAACAGTAATAGATACGTCTGCATAATGTAGCATGTACAGAATGCATCAATAATGTTCGATGGGCTCATATTCAATTTTTTTTATAACATTCAAGAGAGAGAGAGAGAAACATATTTTTTCATTATATTATTAATCCTATAATACAATAATTAAATGTACACTTGCTTTATACTTGCAACAAACAGAAAAAAAATTGGTTACTCACGTATCGTGAAATATTCATGTCGAACGCATCGAGCACTACTAATGCACGTAGCTGTAAATTATGTTTGGTTTGGCTATGTTAACCAACTTTCTATGTACTGCAAGGATCTTAAAAGTAGGGGAAATTATGGAATTTTTGTACTGCGACGGTATCTTATATATCAATATTGTCCAAATGTTTACAAAAAAATTATATATTACAGTTTTTTTATGATGTTCGGTATTGTAAATCTTTGCGATTGATGATACGTATCACAGAAGAAATCTACAAAAGAGTCACAGAAAGAATTCAAAAGAATTAAAAAAAAAGGAAGAGAGATCTTAAAGAGACATGTCTAAAATGTCTTTCGTGTGGAACCTACAGCAATGATGTCAATATAATATTGCGGATATGAACCATACACTTCATCATTAAGTGAAAAGACTTTTTTATAACATTTTATTTGTAATGAAATAATCTCTCTGTTACGGATGATTCTTTCTTTAACATTACGACGTCGATGCATTATCTCCATTACTGTCCATATATCCGCTAGATCCATTCATGACAAATGACGTTCCCAAACCGTATAGGTGTCCACAATACTTGGCATCATCAATATTATCTTCAAAAAACATCTGGAATAAAAGTCAAAAGCAAATTAGAATTCCGTGTATGAATGTAATACCATACTATTTTCATAATTGATTATTTGACAAATTACATCTTGTTAAATTAAGTTACTTACTTCTCGCATCTTAAAAAAGACCATTCCAGTAAGAAGGGAATCGGACCCTGCTTGATGCTGAGGACCCACTCTTTGAATTTCCAGCTGTTCTGCGACTTCTTGTAAACCACCTTTCAGGTTCTTGCACGATTTCATTAAGTACTGTGTAATAGAAGAATGAGGCATATTTTATCTTATATATTTTTAATTAGTTTTATCTTCCTTTGAAAAAAACAACTTACTTTTACATCATATATCGTCGGAAAATATATCCTAAGAAGCTCGAAAAATTCACTTTCCTCCTGTGGCAATTTTTGATCCGTCAGGAGTTTCAATAAGTAACCAAAGTCGTAGCCAGAATGAAAGGATAGCCATTTTATGTCATCAACAAGAACAATTCCCGATGTCATTAACAGCTCAGCAAACTCTAAAGGATCGATGCCCTCCTCTTCGTGTTTCTTGAACTGTATACCACTATTTTGTAGCATATCTATACTATCCTGTGCATACATGTCTTCACTAGCAACAACAAAATGTACATATCTTATTACCAGAGTTATTAAAAAAAAGTTTAAAAAATTTTGAATGTAATTTTCTTAAAATTATGTAACAGAGTTACATAGATGTGTTAATGTTAGTAACATAAACTTACTGTAAGTTGAATTTAAAATTAAACTGCCATGTTGTATAGCTACCGCCCGGCGTATTCCCCGACTCATCAAGGAATGTGAGACCAAGTTGAATTATTCGCAGAAGATCTACATTGCAACGTAAGAGCTGGTACTGATAGTCCGCATTAGTTCTGAATTCTCCTGTTCCAAATGAAAATTTATAATTATATGGAAATGACATGTTGCAAGACTTATGGAATTTCTACAGAAATATACATTCTTACCAATAGGCCTAGCTACAACACCCGGAAATTCTGTATCCATTGCGATATACTGATACTGTTGCACAACTTGACGAATTGTACGAAATTCCTCTTCTAGATTGTGTCCCCATACATCTCTGATTCCACATTCTTCATTACTGGGCATAGTCCCCCCTCCCTTCTGCTGCCCTATTTGGTTGGTCCCGCCTAAAAATTGTTCACAATCAAATAATATCATTAAACGCTAAATATTACATGACAAAAATTATGTATGATGAATATAAAGAATATATCCGGCGCTTTTCTTAGCTTAATATTTGACAAAATGTATTGAATATACCCATTCAGTTTTGCAAACCGTTATCATAATTTGAATACCAGGAACATGAAAGTGAGATTTCTTTAATAAAAATCTCTTTGAAAGTTCGTAGAATTAAATATTTATACAATCTATGCGGAATTATAAATGCATATCCCCAAAACAACGACTTCTTTATTCGTAATACAGTTACATAGTTCTTAATCAATTGTTTTTCAATTTTCAAAACGCTAAATCGGTCTTTTCAACTGCAGCTTCCAACAGATATGCATTCCTCACAAATTTTGCAAAAAAGCCCATCTTCCCTGGCGCTGACAGTACGAATGCATAATTTTCAATAGCTTCACATGTACTAACACATTATCACACGAGACTTCTATCTCCTTTATTGCATCTATATTTTCCACTTGGAACTTGCTCTTTATTTACTTTGCTTCCATATTCCTGTAATGCGTACATTCTTTATTTATCAACTAGATACATATATATATAAATTTCACTTTCAATGCTTCTGATCCAGTGTCAGTATACATAACTCTTAATCTACTTGTCGTTATCGACAAATATGTACAATTGTTATCATAATTACTACGTTTCGTTACCATGCAAATAGAAATCAGATATGTATCGTGTACATCTTACGCACCGGTAGCTGAAGGCATATTCCTGCATTCACCGGGGCTACTCTTGTCTTCGAATTCCCTCTGTCACGGCCTTTCCTTCTTCATATCACTGGAAATTTGCGAATAATCGGTGAAAGGACCGGCTTACGCAACGCCTGCAAACGTTAGTGACCAAGAGAACCTTCGAATGTCGTCTGCATCGTATACGGGAGGGCTATGTTTCACAGAAATAACAGCTAGCACTTGGACCCTCAGTCACTGTTGCAGGCGGGCAGGTTATGGGTCGCGAGTAAACAACAACAGTTCATCACAGTGGACGTCGCGCGAGGGCGAAACGCGGGCTGGCGCGAGGACGCGGGTGAACGCGCGGGCGGGAGCACGTGTGGGAGAACGACGCGGGACAGCAGAATTCGTTGTTTGTTAAACAAGTTTACTGGTGGGGAATCGACGGGGGGGTTATGTGCCCCCGAGAGCGAGAGACTCGAGAACGTCGTCTACGAGGGTTTTCACGGGCGGCACCGCGCGGCGGTCCGTACCTTGCAATAAGATATCCCAGGGTCAGCAATGAGTCTGAGCGCGAAACGATCTAATCGAGGTTGGCACCTTCGGACCCACAATCCTGCTGTGTCAAATCATGAACGGTTTAAACGACTTCCTCTCAGCTCGCGAGCTCGGTACGCGCGACACGAGACGAGATATTGGCGCTTCGGTCGCTGATATCACCGACGAGGTGCCTTGGGTGCCAGTATACGGTAGTGTGCGTGCGATTTCGAACATGCGCCTGTGCACTAACGCCCTCTCGACGAATATTGCGTTATCATGAGAAACAGCAAGCCAGAAAGCAGGCACAGATGGTAATAGGTAAGAACTGCAATTGCACACCATCCACTTTGACCTTGTGTCCACGATGCTAGAAATCGGTCCGAGATCTCGGACGGAGAGAGAATTGACCAATCGCATTTGAACAATTCGGCCAATTGGTCAATGTGATTGGTCAATTCTCTCTCC
>NJRL01000027.1:227173-243107 GCA_003063815.1 Aphaenogaster rudis | reverse complement strand
AAAAATTTTTATATAAGAACATATATATATATATAATTATATATAAAATGTCCATATATGTCTTTTCTTTTTTTATAATATCTGTTTGAACTGACGGTTGAAATGAGATAAAGCGGTCTTAATAAGATTGTCCTTAAGATTATAATCCTTAAGTCGTTGAGTGATGTAGACGTGCTTTCTCTAACACGGACTCCGGATAATGTATTGACTTTTATTTCAAATGTGTTTAGTTTGTAAGTTCTTTCTTCCTAATTTTATATAATACCTAATTCAATTTGCTTACCGAAAAATATTTCGTTTTTTAGTACACTGTGACTCTTCATACTTCGTTGTACACTTGAAAAGGACCAGAAATTTGCTGGTCAAAACGTTGTGCCTTTTTAAATAAATTATTGCCAGTTGGGTCGTTTTTAAACACCAAACTATGACAAAAAATTGTCATATATAAATACAGGGTTGGGAAGTAACGCGTTACTTGTAACGCCGTTACCATTACAGTTACTTTTTTTAGTAACGAATTGGTGTAACGACGTTATATTTTTTCATTAGTAACGGTAACGCAGTTACATTTTGTGGATAATGGTAACGAATATAATCGTTACTTTGTACATGTACAATATATATGTTTGGAAAGGGCATAACCGAGTTTTTTTAAAAGAAGAGAGTGTTATGTTTGATCATGTTGTGATTAATCATGACCACTATAGATCTCGCATTGAACTAATAAGTTAGCAATATAGACAGTCAGATATCATTCTAAAAAAAGGTCATTAAAACTTAGCGAAAAAGTTACGGAAATTGTAACGACTCGTTATATTTTTAGTAACGATAACTGTAACGAGTTACTTTTTCCAATAGATAACGAGCTACTTTTTTCAATGAGTAGCGAGTAACGGTAACGAATTACTTTTTAAAAGTAACTTTCCTAACTCTGTATAAATAATATATAAATTATCACATATAATAATCATATAATAATCACATATAATAATCATATATAAATATAATAATCATATAGAAAAGTTATATACAATACATAGAATATTGTACAATCTAATCGTAATTTTATTTTTTGTAAAAAAACAATGCAAAAGTTATTTTTCCATTATTCTTCTTATTATTTTCCTTATTATATACGGACAGAGATTATACAAGAGAAAGAAAATATTATGTGGACATATTTTATATATATATATAATTATAAATATTTATATATTTTTTTCTATGAAAAATATTTTTTATATCACATTGACATACGTTTCGCAACTTTAAACAAAAATCGAATCATCGTGTCGAAGATATATGCACATATCCACGAAACATATACATATATGTATACTGTCCGATAATAATAAATCGTAAAATAAAAAATTAAATTGTAAGCTAATCGTTCAAATTTTGGCCGAACTTCTATAAGACTGTTAGTCTTTAATAATATCTTGTCAGTATTTAAAATTATATGTATAATTATAATCTTATACATATAATGTGTGTAAATAGAAGAAAGAAATAATATAATTTTAGTTTTTGGAATTGAAGTGTTTGGAACTCTGATTTACTTGTTCCTCTATGTTTTTATATATTACATTCTAATATCTTTTCAAAAATTTACATTTTTGCCGTTCGAGAATCCCGAATTAAAAATTCCAAATTCTTAGAATCACGTTTCTTGAAGTTCTTAGAAAGTTTTCAAAATTTTAAGTAATGCAATCTCTTTGCCGATTATATTTTCCTGATACTTTGTCGATTTTCGAGATTCTTCATTTTCGTAATTTGAAAACCCGAATTCTCGGAATCGCAATTCGCAAATTTTTTCACAAATAGATATCAAATTATTGTCATCAAAATTATGTATGTATTAAATTATTGACATATCGATTTATCAAGTAATTATTAGCTTTTTTTGCCTATATATATATGTACACTCCCGTCGAAAAATTTCCGGACAAAGGTATATAAGTCGCGAAAAATTGTAGTAAAGCGCCTATTATTATAAGAAACTGAGCCAATTTTTTTCGACTAATGAGAAACAAAAGAAATTTCATCAATTTAAGCCAATTTTAGTTCACACTCATACTTTCTTTTCATCGAAGAAACCACCTTTGACAGACAGCATTTTTTTAAATTTAAGGGCCTATTCTACAAAACTTGTGTTCACGATGCTAGAAATCAATTCGAGATCTCGGACCGATTTCCATCGTGGATACAAACAAAGCTTACAACTCTTAACGACAATGTCGTTATCGTTATATTATCATTGCGCAGGTATAATATATGGTAAAAAAGCTGCGCAACGACAATATAACGATGATAACACTGTCGTTAAAGGTTACAAAATAAGGCCCCTTAGTTATAGACCTTGTCCGGAAACTTTTCGACGGCAGTATATATATTATTACCTAAATTAAGTTACTGACAAAAATTACACATGTTTAACAACGATCTTAAATAAAACATCTTATATATAAAGACATCTCAAAACAATATCTCAAATCATAAATTGGCATCATCATAAAGCATCATATTACAGATGTCTTTTTCTCTGATGGTTCTATAAGACATCTTTGATATTTTAAGACGGTTTTTAGATCACTTCTAGAAAGTATTCTACAAAGAAAAAATATATTTTTTCAGTTATACACTCTCTTCGGAGTATTGGAAAAAATATTTACTTAATCGAACAGAAGAGGGAAAAAAAGTGAAAAGAAGAGATAATTTTTTTATTAAAATTGTTTAATATATAGATAAACGTGTTGTTATAACATATTTTTAGTACTTGATGATATAATATTTTTGCAAACAATTCGATCGTATTGCGTAATTTTATTACATTAATATGTCTTGTTCAACAAAATGCTGTATATGTTATCTTTATTATTTTTTTTATACGTATTCAATATCGTGCTACAAAACGCAATTTTTTCTACTGGAAAAACTGCAAAGTTAAGAGAGAATCTAAGTTTTATAATTAATATTAAGAAACTTAATTATGCTGCGATTGAGTTTCTATCATCTTGTTTTTAACGCAGATTATCTAACGACTGTATTGCAAAATGTTTCTATCGTTTTGCTGCACTCTGGAAAATGAGAACGATATTTTAAATTTATAAATCTATATTATATCATTATATGTATGTATTACGATTTTATTACGAACAATGGACTATATGTACATATTACAATTTTATTACGGATAATTTATAGTCTTGTATTGTCGTTTCATGATGTAAAATATGATGGATCAGCTTATTCTAATTAATATGCAACTTTTTCCGTTACATTCTTCATTATTTCTCATACATTACGCTGGATGTTTTCTTCGATAAAATTGCTGAGCGATATATGTAGCAAGTTGTCCCTACTACATAACTTAAAGCAACTTCCTCTCTACAGTATCTATCTATCTCGTTCATGCAGGAAGTTATTCTAAGTTATGCAGATCACAAAGTGATCGTCTTTGCCGCTGTAAATTGAAAGAGCCGGAAGCGATCAAGCGTACACTCTCTGATAGAAGCTAATATCTTTCTATCAAAAGAAATAATGATAACCATCGATTGTGACAACGTGATTTCGCGGCATCAAAATGGAATACACTAATATTTAACATTTAATATATTCGCTTTCGATCCGGTATTACTTTCTCTATCTCAAATGCATCCTAATACACCTTAACAATGAAACAAAGTATCAAAATATGCCGAATATTTAGATACAGAACAATGTATGCAAAAGTCACAACATGTTTGCAATAAATTTGCTAATAATAATATTATATATTATATTAATACAAGAAAGGCAGAGAGAAAGAGAGAGGGGGAGAGAGGGGGAGAGAGGGGAGATGTTACAAATTATAAGCATCAGTTTTCTTATTTGTATATATTTACCATACATAATATAAATGTAACTGTAAAAGTTACTGTAACTTCTATTATCATAAAAGTAAAGCGTATATAAATAAGTTCCTTATTAAATCTTCACAGAGGCTGAAATTTACATGTATCCTCGCATTCGGCCATACTCCTGAAATTGTTCGCGTTTGCATTACAGCCAGTGTATATAAATCGTTCGCATTGTCTCGAAGCTGCATTGTACGCGTATCTCGTCAAATATGCTTTGCAAGAACCTTTTTCCGCGGGCAATTGGCAAACTGTAAAACAAATACGACGTTGCATTAAATCACGCACAGCGTAATCTGTATGTCAACGTTCTCATCATGACGTTTCAGATAGCACAGGTGATCGTTGTGAATTCATAAAGGATTCACTTTTTTAAATTCTTTATGAATTAGCGTAATCTGTTCGAAATGAACTCAAAAAGAATTCCTTTCCAATAGTATTCTTATAGAGTATAAAAAGAATTCCTTTTGTATCTGGAAAACGGCTCAGAATTGGTGACACAAAAATGAATTCTTTTTGAACCCTTAAGAGTGTTTTTAGAGCAGAAATGGGATGGAAAAAGAATTCATTTCATAATTCGAGAATTCAAAAAGAATTCCTTTTGGATTCTCTTTGCTATCTGGGGTACGAAGTTAAATTTTTATAACTTTAATTTTTTTGCATATAACTTAAGTCTACGCGGAATGTATACACTGAAAAAAAAATTCTTGGTAAACTTGTGAGTTGCATTTAGTATTCTTTTTTTTGAAGTATTCGATTATTATTACCATTTATAATAATAATAACAAAACATTTGTAATAATTATAAACATTTGTAATAATTATAAAAGAGGAAATTTTGTTTAGTTGAGCCAACTAAATTATGTAATACTTATTATACGTTTAGTTGAAACTATTTCACCAAGGTGCTTGGTAACATTAACCAAGCCTGGATTTTTATAACCAAGCCTTTCTTTCAGTGTACATTTGAACAAAATTCGTGTTTTAATTAGGATATTGTAATAACTAATGTAATAAAAAATACTACGTTCAAAAATACTACGTTTCTTTTACAGAATGTGTAAAAAAAGAATGCTTACGTGATGGTTGCTGAGCTGTGATCCCATACGTTAACACGCTGACGATAACGAACACAAGTAACAAACGCAGTTTAAGATCCATCTTCGCGTGCGTATGATATTTTGACACTTCTACAACACTTGCGTGTCCGAGTTAATATTTTCAGAGATCTCGTTGCCGATGATCTGAAAAGTTGCACATCCTATCTAGATATTGCTCCTCCTATATAAACTGTACGATTTACGCGAGAGAGGGGATTATCTTTGCCATGAATAAGTTATAAAGTCTAATTCCTATTTACGTAACAAGGTTTTAAATAGATAGCGTGTAATGCATCTATGTTATCAAATTTACGACATTTTTATGTCGTGCGTATATAGTCAACATCGTTTATCATCTTTTACATAAGTATTGTAAAAATAACAGCTGCGATAACGGGAGTGTGAGTAAATTTTCAATGTTACTGGTCTGGCATGTTTATCGTGTCACAGCAGTAACCACACGGGAAAAAAGCGTCAATCGTAGAATTTGTTGCACATGCCGATTTTATTCGTCCGAGAAACAACACGACGCTTACGGCTCATTTCCGTCATGGTCAAACGCAGCCCAATTGCCTGGCGTAATTTGTGTATTGTAACTATATAGATACGTGCATACCAATGACTTTTACACTCCGCATCTTGACAAGAGAAATCGTGTTTTCTAGTATTTATCTAAGGCCCGTATTTATAGTTGCGTTTATATTGAAAAACAAGCTCGGTTTTAAAACCAGTTTTAAAACATGACATAGTTCAACAGATAGATACGGTTCAACAGACAGAGTCAATTTGATATTTCTCACATATTCGTGACGTTTATAATCGATACAAGTGAGAAATTCAGATGATATTTGCTTTCACATACGATCTGAGTTCTGTTTCCCGCAGTTTAATAATTGAAAACATATTTCACGTTTGCAATTTCTGTATTTTGTATTAGTTGGGAAAAATCGTGTATTATTCAAACATAATCCGGATTTGAGAAGAGTTTGCATTAAATATGTTTAAACATGCTTGTGTTAACAATAAAATTACTAAAATAGTCAAAATGGTCATTTTTTATCTCAAATTTATAATAATGCATTTTCTGAGATTTTCCATGTGACTTTTATTATTTACAAATTTACAAATGATTAAATTAATAAATTTATTTTTCCCCTTCATCCCTTTTTTCAAAGATATATTTAAATAGTAGAAATTAATTGTCGGTAGATCTAGTTAAACATGTTTAAACATTCTAATTAGAATCTCCGCGTTTTAAAATTCTAAATATAATCTATGTTAAACACTTCTCCGAATAAAATTCGATATTTATTCGTGAGTGAAGAAATTACTTGTAATCGATTGTGGATAGTCTCTTTATCCGAAACTTCGACAATTTTTCTGTAAATGTATTAATCGCATTAGGCATCGCAATGGACATCGAAATCTTTTGCAAGACGGCGTGCAGACGAAGGGCTGACACGCTCTTCTTATCCCGCCTTCTCGGATTTAAGTGTCACGCCGTAAAATCCGAGCGACAGGTTCATTTCGCGGGCGGCATCGATTAAATGCGCCGGTTATCGGGAGGTTTACGAAATTAGTTTGCCGCAAACTCCGAGGCGGGTGTCAGGTAGCTCACGGTAACTTCCGCCGCTTCGACTACGTAGCAGTTTCACCCCTGCCTCCTCTCCTCGCCCCGCTTTTACGAGGGGCGCGATATCTATCACGTATATTATTCTATCGCGCGCGAAAGCGTTGTTCCCGATGTATTAAGCATCGCGTATATGAGCTTCTTCAGATCGCGATTGGCTGTTACATGGCGCGTGTCTTATGAGGCGAAAACACCGCGGAACTATCCCCCTGAGTCAAATCGCTCTCGCGATCGCTCGAAAAGTTTTGTGCTGCTCCTTCGCTAATTTTTTGCAGCCCAGTTCTAATTTGAGAAGTTCGCGGCATTTTACAAAAGTATCTCGAACGTGTAAGGCCCTGCGCACAATGGAGGAATATTAGATATTAGGAATAGGAATTAGAGTTTTAGAATCAGTTTCCTCAATGAATACTATATAGATAAATAATAAGTTATGCTGTGTTTCGTATAACACATTTATGTCTTATATCTTATTAATATCCATTATACGTTACGTTCAATATTCATTGAGGAAACTGATTCTAAAATTTCAATTCCTATTCCTAATATCTAATATTCCTCCATTGTGCGCAGGGCCTAATTCATCCATTATACACCTAAAAAAAAAATTCTTAGTAAACTTGTGAGATGCATTTAGTATTTTTTTGAAGTATTTGATTATTATTACCGCTTATAATAATAATAACAAAACATTTTGTAATAATTATAAACATTTGTAATAATTATAAAAGAGCAAATTTTGTTTAGTTGACCCAACTAAATTATGTAATACTTATTATACGTTAGTTGAAGCTATTTCACCAAGGTGCTTGGCAACATTAACCAAGCCTGGATTTTTATAACCAAGCCTTTCTTTCAGTGTAAGTATGAGTATTTGGGGAATGAGTATTTGGGAATATTGAGAAATCGATGAATACCATAAAGGTGTGCGTCGAGTCCAAAATCCATCGTCGAAGGCTCGATACAGATTGATCCGAGCGATCCATCTCCGGGAGAACGTGATTTACATATAACAAGACACCGCCAATGATTGCCCGAATACATTAACCCGCGCGCGCTCGACGTGTCAGCAACCGACTATCGCACGAGGTATTCTTAAACGCTCCTTAAACGTGTACTCGAGTAACGCGTGAATTATGTAAGAACGGCGATGAGAAGATATAGGGGAACCCGCGGCCAATAAGTGCTCGCGATAAATTCGAGGAATATTTCGCGGTTTCTTCTTTCTTCCCTTCGCGTGCCGGAATTTATCGAGCAGCAGGGCGGTCGTTCCTTGAGATATTGCGCCGATATCGCCGGAAACGCCAGTTTCTAACGGCTTTAGTCGATATTTAAGTGCAAAATAAACGAATCGTGTCTGCTCTTCAAGATCCTCTTAACCGGTTATTAACGTACGTGTTTCAACGAAAAGGATTCGTATTACAGGAATGAAGTCGTTAATGAATCAACATTAAACATTCATATATGCACGTTTTTATCTTATTTCATTAATCTGTGTCGTTCGAAATACAGAATACCTAGCTAATTGTTGCGCTTGCAATGGCTCTTAATTGTTTCGCCCAGTACTCTCGGACCTACATGAAACATATAGCGGAACACGAGCCTCGAGGCCATCGGCGCACACATGAGCGATAGTATATGCGATCTTCCTCGAGTAACAAGCCGCGCCATTTTTCCGCCTACATACGGGGCTCCCGTCTCTATCTTTCGCCTTTTTCCTGCGCGAGGGCACCCTTCCTCTTTCGCAATCACCCGCCGTAAAGAGAGACCCTCGCCGTACAGCCTCCCGTCCCAAACCGTTCTCCGGCTGTACCGCCCGCGCTGTACCACTTATCGATACTAGCTTCGGGCGTTCGGCGTTGCTGAACCCTAGTGCCGGTTACGTCCGGTGCCCCGGCTCTTTGTTCGACCGTTATCGTTAAGAACGAACGAAAACCACCGGCAACAACCGGCGGCGGGGACGGGGTAGCCGACAATCGAGCGCTGCTCTCAAAAGCGGGGCGTTACGTAAGATTCGTAAGCCTCGAGGAATTCGGCGGTTTCTAACGCTCGCATATTAATGCAGCCGCGATTTGCATACAATCGGAGCGCCTCCAATGAGCACGGAAGACCGACGAGTCATTACCTGCTTTTTCAACAATTAGCGGTCACGACCCCGTGCGAACGATTTGCTCGAATCCACGAAGGCAAATCTAATCGAATGATATTTAGTAATCGAAGTCACGAATTACTTCACACACGCTCGTTGTGCTATACGATCGTAATCGTATCTCTTTTCACTTCTGATAGTTTCATGTAGGAAAGGTGGAAGGTTGCTCGTTTCTGTAAAAACACGAATATTGAATTAACCCTTTGAAGCATGGGATCCCACAATCCCACCTTCTTTTTCTTCATTTTTAATTATTTAAACTATGTTTTTAATCTTTTCATCCGGATTTTTTGTACTTTTAAGATCTATAAGATGTTAACAAACATATAAAAAATGTGAAGAATGAAATTTTGTTAGTTGTAACAAAAATGGAATACAGTAATATTTAACATTTAATATATTCGCTTTCGATCCGGTATTACTTTCTCTATCTTAAATGCATCCTAATACACCTTAACAATGAAACAAAGTATCAAAATATGCCGAATATTTAGATACAGAACAATGTATGCAAAAGTCACAACATATTTGCAATAAATTTGCTAATAATAATATTATATATTATATTAATACAAGAAAGGCAGAGAGAGAAAAAGAGAGGGGGAGAGAGGGGAGAAGTTACAAATTACAAGCATCAGTTTTCTTATTTGTATATATTTACCATACATTTATATTACCGTAAAAGTTACTGTAACTTCTATTATCATAAAAGTAAAGTGTATATAGATAAGTTTCTTATTAAATCTTCACAGAACCTCTTGTTCAGCATTTTTTACTCATTATTGCACAAGTTTACATGTATCCTCGCATTCGGCCATACTCTTGAAATTGTTCGCGTTTGCATCACAGCCACTGTATATAAATCGTTCGCATTGTCCCGAAGCTGCATTGTACGCGTATCTCGTCAAATATGCTCTGCAGGAACCCTTTTCCGCGGGCAATTGGCAAACTGTAAAACAAATACGACGTTGCATTAAATCACGCACAGCGTAATCTGTATGTCAACGTTTTCATCATGACGTTCCAGATAGCACAGGTGATCGTTGTGAATTCACAAAGGATTCACTTTTTAAAATTCTTTATGAATTAGCGTAATCTGTTCGAAATGAACTCAAAAAGAATTCCTTTCCAATAGTATTCTTATGGAGTATAAAAAAAATTAAACTATGTTTTTAATCTTTTCATCCGGATTTTTTGTACTTTTAAGATCTATAAGATGTTAACAAACATATAAAAGATGTGAAGAGTGAAATTTTGTTAGCTGTAACAATGCTATAAATAAACAAATTGTGAAAAATTGCATATTTTTCAGAAAAAAATATATTTTACAGTGATCTATAAGAATATCGTCATAAAACTTGCATTCTTTAATTAGGTTTTCGGGGTCGCTGATTACGAGTCTGAGGTCGAAATTCAAAAATTCAAAATGGCGGGCCACAATTGCGAAAATTTAAGCGATTTGCGTGAAATTAGATCCGCCATTTTGAATTTTTGAATTTCGACCTCAAATTCGCAGTCAGCAACCCAAAGAAACCTACGAAATAGACGCTCGCAAATTCGCAATCCGGCAAGAGATTGCGTATCCTTTCGCCGCACGTCGTTCTCAAAGATTGATAAACGGATGGTAAACGACATCGCCGACGACATTTTGTCCTCGCAGATGCACGGAGATATTAACGATATAAATGCACGAGCACTGACGACGTGTATGAAACGACGCAGGATCCGAGGCATTATCGTCGCTAAAATGCGCGTCGCGATCTGCACCGAGCCGTGGAAACGCGCGAGTCGTACCTGCACAGCGTGATGCGAGTAACTTCGGCGACGAAACGAATACAAATAGAACGATGGCGATAATGCCGCTACGCCGGCCGTGCATCGCGATCGATACCTTCATGATTTAATGAACGTCGGCGGTACACCGGTAACGGGTGTTTTACGATAATATTATACAGTTCGTACCGTCGCGGTCCCACGCTGCACCATTGTCTGGATCGGTGGAACTAGACTTCCTTACCTGGCCATTGCGACGAGCATTACTCTTGTCTAAACAATGGACGTCGTTCGGCTAGATATTAATTGCGGATTGGCTCGCGGTTAGCACCGAGAAAATATCCGGCTGTGCACAATAGCCGTAACTTCGGGCACGAATCATCCGATTTCGGAAATGTATTTTAACCTCGCGTACTTTCGCAATTTCCACAATATCGGAGATGCGGGAGCTCTCCCTCGGAATTGGCGCATCCGTTCTTCCTCACTCTTGGATAAGCACAGAAATATCGCCGTCAGTTGTATTATGCATCACATTATACGTCACTGATACTTTAGTTCGATCGTTTATTTATAAGTGTTTAAAAAAAGCAAAATGAACGATAACTGTCAATACAGCTCCGTATTTTTATCGAATTACGATACTCGGTCAGTTTGACTTTTGGCCCGAGAATCGAGACATGTGCGCGGAAGTCATATCTCTCAGACTGCTACAATAACAAGATTTATTGCTTCTGAGGCGATTTAATCCGATGGTATACAACATTCTGTTATCTGACGGATACGCTCTTCGACAAGCAAGAAGATTATCTTTGGAGCTTTACGGAGAAAAGCTCTCGTTAGGTAAAATGCGATATCATGGTAATTAGAAGCGTAGTTTTCATAAGAAGCATACGAGCTCGCCGATGAGGATACTAACTTCTTTCGCTTCTCGCAGTAAATTTTCTACATAATGGAATCATAATTGCCATTGCTTATCGCAGTATCATAATTATTATTGCTTTCTCATTATTTATAATTATGACAATGCGTAATTAGCGGCGCGATGTAATTTTCATTTGCTTTTAACGCGCTTAAAAAGCCGCAGGTGCAGGGATATGATAAGGCCGAAAATTATTACGTCGGGCGCTCTCGAAAGTAACTCTCACGGCCGAATTCATCCCGTTCGTGATTTCGGCAGGAATAAAAATATCACGAGACTCGGGAGAACAGGTGCAATTTTTCGTCCGGCGTTCAAGGCAAGCCGGTCGCCACCTGTTTCAATACGGTCCCTACTCGAAGCCCTTGAAAAATATATTCACTCTTAGGTCTGGTTTTATAAGATTGGCCGTCTTTCCATCAACTAGGTCAGTTTCATCCAAGTAATCTTAAAAATGGAAAATGTTATTACAGTTACTACGCGACAGCGAAAAATATTATTGTCCGCTCGTTTCAAAAATGAAAAAAATTATTCGAATCGAGAATAAGTTCTGGTTTGCGTCGACCGGAAATTGAAATTATAGGTAATTTAATATCTCTGATAGTTTCTGCGCCTGTGATACCAGATGTGTGATCTAATCTCCGCTGTGAAAGCTGAATATGTCTTACGGAATAATTATTCTATCAGAGCAGCATGATATCGATCGGCGGATTTAATTGCGCTAAAATGAAATATGAGAAATATATCTGAAATAATATTGAAGATATTGAACCTAGGATTCTATTTAATTCCCCTCCAAGCAAGTAACCTGAGACATTTCGTATCTGATTATTTCTCGGGAAGAGAGGGAAATTGAATGTCGATTAGCAAGATAATATTTCTCTTGAGATAACTATTCATTTAATTCACCTGTAATCCTTTCTGTCAAGCTCTCGCTTTGCGAATCTTATTGCGTTTTAAATTTCCGTATATAATAATCTTTCGCGTATTATTTCGGGATATTGACGAAAGTCGAGAACGGCAGTTTCGCGATACTTTGACGATAACACGATACATTTCCAATAAAGTGAAATTAATCCAATATGTGACTAACTCTAAATAAATACCCAGATAGAGAATCCGAAGAGAATCCAAAAAGAATTCTTTTTGAATTCCCGAATTATGAAATGAATTCTTTTTCCATCCCATTTCTGTTCTAAAAATACTCTTCAGAGTTCAAAAAGAATTCATTTTTATGTCACCAATTCTGAACCCTTTTTCAGATACAAAAGGAATTCTTTTTATATTCTATAAGAATACTAATGGAAAGAAATTCTTTTTGAATTCATTTCGAACAGATTACCCTAATTCATAAAGAATTTAAAAAAGTGAATCCTTTTTGAATTCATAACGATCACCTGTGCTATCTGGGTAGATATGCGCCTTATTCGGTCGGGCTGAAGCTTTGTGGCTAATAATCTTTTTGCAGTGAATTTATATACATTTTTCAGCTCAGAAAACTACGCGTCGATTATTTGTCGATCTTAAAACGCAGTCTGAAGCTGAAATAGTAATATCACATAATTAAATTGATAATCAATTTAATAATAAACATCTTAAAAAACACTGCAAAAAATTTATAAAAATACGAAAATACATTTCCATATTCCTCGAGCATGTTCTCGAACAATCGTCGCGTCACTTATCTTAATTATTCGTATATATCTGTATAAAATAAACCGTCCAACTCGTTCAGAGATCGATACGATAATCGGGCTTCACGCGGCCGCGAAGTCTTCGAAGTCGCTTGCACTTGATTTACAGCTTCCTCCTGTACGGACCGTGCGCCAGCAGCACCAGCAGCACCACCACCAGCAGCAGCAGCACCAGCACCAGCAGCCGCAGCAGCAGTAGCGTCGGCAGCACCAGCAATTCAGAGCGCGGTGAATTGTGCTGAGCTCGTGCTGGCAAGACGACGTACGAGTGATTTGCATGCGAGCTCACAGCCCGTGGGAGGAACGGGCATAATTTGGCAGGTAAGCCGCTCGTTCGATCGGCGTGTCGCCTGTGACGTTTGGTCAACGGCAATTAACAGGCCCCATACACCGTACCGTGGTAGTGAACGAGGCCTCGATGAGAGAATGGCCAGATGCGACGGCGCTCATTGGGAATTACCGTGTACGCGCTGCTTCGAAGAAGATTTGCGCGGTACGGAGGTGGGGGGGGGGGGCACGGTTCAATCTTTTATATATATAGATATTAACTTGATTGAAAATTTCGTTGTAAAATTAATTCAATAAGCGTAATCGCATGAAAAAGCTTCGAGTGAAAGATTTAAAATTCAATCTGAGTTTTAATTACGATGACATTAGATTGACATAGAAAATTGAAGAGTTAATTAAAATGTTGCAGTATAAATAAAAGTACCCATTATATATTTTCGAGAAGTGACTGCTAAATTTCAATTAAATTTCGCGGACGAAAGCTCGTTTGTGAGATTTACAGCTGCGCGCAAGCTACGTGCAAGGCTACACAACGACGGGGCATTCGCAACAAAGCATGTAGCTTGGATAGTTCGTAGCAGAATTTGGTAAAATACTGAATAAATACATCTCGCCGACCGCAATATGTATAGCTTGTCGATGGCGAAAATCAAAATTAATTAAAGCTCTTAATTAATTTAATGCATGGCAAACGAATGGCACATTTTCATAATTTGTTGCTCGTCAAACGTGCCCCAGCGCTAAATATCGCCCAATTTGCACCGGCATCATTAGTATGCTTCATTCTACATCGCACGAATAACATATTGATAATATTACGTTTTGAACAATATCTCGCAACAAATATAGAGAACTACATTACTTCCGATATACCGTGTCGCGTATTCAACGAATTGCGAATATATATACGTGACAAATGTTGATTATTTAATGCAGCCTCGATAACGACTATGTATGTACAACCTAAGAGCCAATATATATATATATATATATATATTATATATGTATATAATAACGTATGTGGAAGTACGTGTCGCGCAATACGCGCACTCATTCGTTCTTCTTTTTTTTATATCGGTCGTTAGAGAGGTGCTAAATGTCCGGAAATGATCGTGCTCGATAATTGATCGGTGCTCAGCTAATAATTACATCGGGGCTCGTAATTGAATTCTTTATAACCGGCTCGCACATCCGCGTATCCACGTTTATAAATGTGATCTCTCTTTTTTACGATGCGCGGTGCGCGTTTACACAAACACGTATTAACGTCACCGACGTCACTTAACAGCTATATTTTCTGACGGAACCACGTCGAAGCGTCGAGGAGACGCTGGATGCGCGGATCGTCAGCGTTCATTTCGTCGGGAACCACCGACTCGATTAAGTTCGTGAAATCGGAGAATCCGTACGCGATCTCTTAACGACTCTCACGAGTTTCGACGACGTCGTTGAATGCCGGCGGAAACGGCGCGTGTTACATGTGGGCAGGAATTCGCGTGGCTTTGGGAAACTGGATCTCGAGTTCGACGCCGTCGCATTCAATGCACTTTGCGCGCCCGGGAAGAGAAGCGTCGCCCGTTTCCAGCATCTAGACAGTCGGCATCCGCGCGCGCGTCTCAGATATAAATTCAGGTGAAACCTCCTCTTTCGCAACGACGCCCGATATCAATGACGGGGGAAACACATCTAGACCGGGTATTCCTGCCATTGTTCTCTCTGTTCTTGCGTATCGTATCGCTCTCTGCTTTTCTGTCGAAGTCTACCAGCTTACCGTTACCTGGAACGATGCTGACAATGACGACGAGGAGAACTACGACTACGACAGCGACGACGACTATGACAGCGACGACGACGACAAGAGCAAGGTTCCATTTAATTAAGTTTGCATTGTACTGAACTGCACGCTGCGGCGAAAGATCCTTATCGAAGCCTCGCGAGATATGACGACGACTGTGGGCTGGCGCGCTTATCAGGGGGCGATCTGCTCGAGCAAATGAACGAACGGCCATTTGCGTTCGGAGATTCACTCCTAACGAGATCGAGGAGTCTATCGGCAGCACTCCTCCTTCTGGTATCTTAGGAACGTATGCCGTAGGTATTCCAACTTCTACTTCCGTCCGAGGCTGATTTCGATCACTCGGAGCGCCAATAGTTAGAAATCTCGAAAGTTACTCAGTTTTCGAGAGAGCCTTCTGGACTACTGAACAGCTACAATCAGAATGGAAGACGAAATATCTTACTTTTGATTGACACAACTTGACGATTTAACACCATATTTATCCCTTTCGCGCCGACTTTTTTTTCTTTGGATTTCTTTATGTTTCATGACATAAATCGAGTTTTTGTGTTTTAGAAAGTTTATTCGTCGTCTTGTAATTTTCCCATCTTCGATGGGACACATATGTCCCGTTAGGCGCGAAAGGGTTAAACATGCATGTACTGAAAAAAATTCTTGGTAAACTTGTGAGATGCGTTTAGTAATACTTTTTTT
>NJRL01000027.1:194753-213506 GCA_003063815.1 Aphaenogaster rudis | reverse complement strand
TGAGGCGGCAAAAGGAACGCGGGCAGAAGAAGGAAGAGCGTAACCGACGAACGCGATCGACTGACATTTATTGCCGCTGTAGAACAATGCGAAATCATTGCCCGGATCGCCCTAGCTACTATTATTGCCACCGTTACCGTCCCCGGTGACCCTCGGATATGTTGGGCCCTGATCACGATGCGGCCAACGCGAGAATATCCTGTGCAGACGGCGCGTGAACGTAATGATTGATAGCAAGCATAATCGCCCGATGTCGAGCCTGATATTGGTACCGTGCGTTATCGACCTCGCTTCATTTCATAATTATACCGTGCAGGCAGAATTTCGTTGGCGGGCGAGCGGCTGATGTGAGACACACGTCGCGTCGCATCTCGCCTAATCTCTCGTTTGCAGATAAACACGAAGTTTCGTACGCGCCTGAATAAAGATTCGCTTGAACTTCAACTCTGAAAATACACGTTTTATGTATATTCACTTGTTTCAACGTCAACGAACTGACAAAACGGTATCCATGTTGCTCGCCCGCCGTTTATTTTACTAGACACATGCTATTTTGCAAGATAGCGCGAGTTAGTCATCTGGAACACACGCGATAACGTGATTACTATGTAGATGAATGACACGCCGTGTTTTCGCGTGAAAATATTGGCGCTTATCTCGATTAAACAAAGCATATTTCCACGATCTCTGACGAGCAGTGATAACATTTATCGCTGTATCATCTTTAAGATAGTTCTTTCCCAACTATGCTAGTCGAAATTAGGCTTGATCAATAAAGTTCAATAGACGATGAATTCTTTTATATGAAATTCAAGAACAGATTTTTAAACACTATTGCTTCTCTTAGAATATTAAAAACCGACAAAATAAAAAAGAGTTACGGAAAATAAAATAGTATTCTGAATTGCGTAGTGTTCGCAACCTAACCAAATATTTTTGGATTTATCATACTCTGATACCGTACGGTCAGCGTCGTTGAAATTTAAACATGTACTTCTTTAAACATTCAACTACTTTTGCTCGATTTTTTGTTTTAATCCTTATTATAGATTTTTTGCTACTGACAAATACATGTCCAAGTGTCAGGTTTTCTACCTCAGCAGCCAATGGCGATAAGCGAAATGTTATAAACAGTTAATTTTAAGTGATTATATCTCGGAAACTATACGGTAAATCAAACCCAAATTTTACACACATACGTATTAATATCTAAATTAGTTTTGCAACAAGTTTTAAAAAAATCTGTAACTTTATCATTTATGACCTAACCACTTTAAGATCGTCTTGGTTTTTACACTTTCTTTAATAACACTATTTTTAAATATCAAATCTAATCAAATAAAACCGCATACTATTTCACTATTCTCATTCAATCTATTTATATTTTCCTTAAAAAATAATATAAAGTATGTAACAAATATAATTAAAAAATATACAGAAAATATACAAATTGCAATTATAAAAAATGTTATAATTACAATTTCTTATGTTGAATAATTATTAATGCGTCAGCTACTTATTTAGATAATTATTATCGACAGGTGTCTTTTAACATGCCGCAAATTACAAATTACAGTTCTCTCCTAACTAAATAGTTCTGAGAATATATCGATCGCGATAAATTAACTATCTCAGAGAAAATTATGTTCTCCTTCGCTTTCATTCTCATTACGTGGATATCATTATTAATATACCTATAGTAATCCTCATTTCATATTCTCAAGAATTAAAATACTTCACATAATACGGATATAACTTTTCGATGAGGAATTGGAGCTTATAAAGCGTAATTATCACGAAACTCATTTAGCCCATACATTAATGAGTGTATATTAGCCATCATCAAGCATATCCAACATTAAACTATTTCAATAATAGGTCACTTCTATCGAAGTTGCTAGCTTCTTATTATCCTGGACGAAAGATTCTTAAACTATGCGAAATTCTGAAGTTCCGTAAGAATCTTTTCTCGGAGACCACAACTTTGTTTTCTTATTTTAGTGGATAATTAAATGTATAATTTAATTATTAAATTAATTTCAAGCAGCAGTTGAACGCAGGAGAACGCGCACTTTCGCCAAAAGGTTTTCGAAATAGCCGGAATCTTAAAAACATTGATCGTACATTCCCGGATGCACAGACTACAATAAGGTATATCCAGTATTTTACGTTTGTAACGAAATAATACAGCACGTTAAACGTTATCGTATAATGCATGTGCAATTACATAGCTTCACGCGTTTTACACTTTTTCTAATAACTTTCAGACTATCTTCAAATATCTTTAATCAAATAGAATAAAAATAGTCTTACACGCGTTGATTTTTTGATGAGTTACTGCACGAGCTAATCGAGGTTTGAATCTGATATTCGAGCTGGTTGGGACGTCATATAGCGTAATACGACGAAATATATTGCACGATAAAAGCGCATCGCGAAAGACGCGTCGCCTCTCGTCTCGAGAGGCTCGAGCACTTTCCGCGTCTAAGTGCAGCTTTGCGATGCTTGAATTACGATCGCTCGCATATCATATTTTCCGGCCTCGAATAATCGTAAAAGAAAGTTATCGCTACTTTGAAAGACCGCGTCGCCTAAATGAAGCGTGACTACGTCCGTTATCCGCGAGTGAACAGCGCGAAGTTATACCGAGCTTTACGGCCAACCGAAGAGAATATATTAATGAGTGTAATTAGTTCTCCCGTCGCAAAAAATGCCTACGTGTTTCTCTTTTTCTATCGTTCTACTTAAAAATCACGGACGCTAAGTAATTTATATCCGGAAATATGTGGGTGAAGTGATGCGATAATAGCGAGTCTAAAATTTGCATATTACAGACGACGAAAAAGTATGTTCGCAACCGGGGGGGACGCTGCGAGCGAAAGGATTAAACTTTCTCATGAATTATCATCGAATGGCAAGGAAAAGTTCCAAGCTATGTATAACGCCGGCAATGAGCGAGCGAGCGAGCTCTTTTTTTCCACGCAGTGTTTACGAGTCTCGCTAGAAACTCAAGTTAAACGTAACTTTTTGACCATGTCACAGCTTGTGAAGCATTACACACGTTTTTTCTCCCCCTTTTTTTCAAGCAGCAACTTTGTACATTAACACTATTTGCGGGAGTACGCGGTATAGCTGTGCGCCGCTGTGCGTTATACGGTCCCCGCGGTTAAAGATGATTATGCAAAAGAAGTGCTGCGTGCGTTCTAATATTCTCACGCAGCGAAAGTTTTGCTTATTCAAATTTATTCATTGCTTCTTTTTTGCATTATCCGTGCAAAATTAATACGGACGAGAACGGCTCGGAACGACTGTGCCGGAAATCCTATTTTTTTATTACCTCAAAAGTAGAAAACTTACAAAAATCCGAAGATTAGCAGAAACGAAGAAGAAGAAAACTGGACTCAGATACTAGGCGCAGCGAATGTACAAATATTCAATAATATTTTACAAATATATATTTATAAAACGGGACATGTGTCGATCTCTTTATTCCAGAAAACATGATCTGTGCCGTTAGTTCGGTACAGTATCGTAATCATTAGAGCGTCATATTTCATATATTGATTTGCAGTGAATTCGCGGAAATGCTATCTGATAGAAAATACCTTTTTCTAGAAAATAGATCTATCATACGTCGGTACATTTAAATTATAAATAGAAAATATTTCATGCATACGAAGAAATAATTGCGATATCGACACGAATGTGTATTAAATTTTACTTCGTTGACGTGTGTGGTTATGAAAAAGACCGTCATTCGTGCAGCACGAGTGAAAGCAACAGACGGTAATTAGGCTTGGAAAAACGGCGGAGATCGTATTGACTTAAGGCGTGTTCCAAAATTGACTGCCAGTACTGAAAATCTATAATATACGTAAAGCTGCGTCCTCACTGGAGCAACAGCGAACAACTTTTTGTTGATGTTCTATGTTTCTTAAAAAAGTTGCTGGTTGTTGCCGAAAGTTTCTTGAAGTTCCTTACTGTTTCTGTTGCCAGCGACAGAAGTTGCCGCTTGTTGCGTGTTTCCATTCGAAGCGGTAAAGATCAAAGGAAAATTAATAACACGCGTCAACAAGTCGCAACAGGAACAAATGTTCCTTCAGTGTGGACAATAATGACTGGACATTCTGTTGCCAGTGACACAGTCGCGGTTACGGTCGTATTAACCAAAAATGAAATGGGATAATGAGTTAATTTCGAAATTAATAGAGGAACACTATTCTTTTTGTTAATTGCCATTAATAACGACATATGCTGCAGCTGCAGTGCAGTCTTCTTCTGTCATTATTCTCACTCTGTACTACTTGCAACGAAACTGATTTGTTTCTTGAGTGTGGACAACTTATGCTAGCAACAAATGGGAAGACGGGAATTGGAACAAAACCCAAATGTTCCTGTGATTATGTTGCTTCAGTGTGCACAAAATATTGCCGCAAGTTGACATATGTCGGAACAATTAGCAACAACAAGCAACAAAAAGTTGCTCCAGTGAGGACGCAGCTTAACATAAACTATAGATTTTCAGTACTGGCAGTCAATTTTGGAACGCGGCCTTAGTGTCCTAATAACAGTGCTTGCAAGCGTTGTTTCTTGTTATATGAATATTCGTATATTGAAATCACATCTCTGTGAATAATATTGCTTTGAGAAAACAATGGGAATAATCTACGCACATAATTAATGTAATATAACATTGTTAAATATTTACGTATGCTCGCTGTTATTGTTATAACTGTGCACTGTGATTCTAGCATCGACATATTATCGCACAAATATGCGTATGCAACATACATCGCTTTCGCCTAGAAGCACAATCTGTCGAGTTGAACCCCTCAAAGAACGCGCCTTATCTAAAGAATTTTCTACGCACGCTCGTAAAGGCGTATTATCTTAATTGCTAATTATAAGTCGTGAATGGACGATGAAGATCGCGAAACACATGGCAGAATGAGAGAGAAAGCAAGAGAGAGAGAGAGAGAGGATGCTCTCGTATCTCGTTACGGCGATCGGGTGGAATTGTTACGCCGGCAGTGACGACTTCGCTTTCGAGCAGGTGGTGCAAACGCGGAAGGTCGGTGAACGTTCCGACCGGACGTCGATCGCCGTGACTGCGTTTGTCACTCTGTCAAATTCCGATTGATTCCGTCCATTCACTTTGATCACGTTGCGTCGCCGTCGGAGCGACAACGTTTCCATTTGCCGATTGCGAGCTCTCGTCGCGTACCGCTGAAAACGGTTTGCGGGAAAGAGTCCGCGCGGGAACGACACGGCAGAATAGATGGAACCGATTTCTCGCGCGGAAATTTCCGCACCGGTATCTGGTGACACGGTGACCGAACAAGTCATCGTTCTCGTAGCCATTTATAATCGGTGGACGCAGTGCGCTGCGTGGCGTGGCGCGCGCGCGCGCGGGGCTTTGTATCTCGACAAGAGATCTTAGGACGCGCCCGGGGAATTTATGACAAATTTATGCACATACATACAGTTTCATCTCCATAATATTAGCCTTTCTTTGTTAAGGGACGGAGATAGCGCCAGGGCGACACGTTGCAGCGATCTAGGCGTAGCGGGCGCACTTACATTTTCGGCACCGCGAGACGTCTCGCGGCAAAATTATACATGAACTTATTAAAGTTACATCATGGCGATTAGATCGAGAACGGAAAGTGCAAACGCTCGGTAGGCACTTCGCCGACTTCCGTATCTTAACCCTTCGCAGACCACGTGTAATTCTGCTACTTCCGTTGACCACCTGGGTCTTTTAGGGCCAGTTAAGATTTTCAAGCTGTAATGGTGCCATAAAAAAATCTAAAAAATTCAAGTATACTTTCAAAGGCTTTAAGAATCTATTTATATATGCCTGATTCTTGTATGGGTTTTTTTATGGGTCAAAATTACAGCAATTTATCTCCGTAAAATTCGAAATTGAAATATCGACTTGATCTTGAAAGACCCACGTGGTCTGCGAAGGGTTAATAATTCTCTTTTCCGGGGTGTCATTGATACCCCGACGTGGTCATTGAAAGTAATTGCGCTCCCCGCACGAATCGCTCCGTAGCGTCCAAGATCTTACCTGCGCGATAGAACGCGCTGCTTCGATTATCGTGCCGCGATATTATTGCGGTGGATAACATTGTAACACGAGGCGCATTAAACAAGGGTCTCGATGCGGTCGGTACGCGAGTCGCGTGCATGCATGCCGATTGACGGCGGGGCGGCATGGCACTTACGCGTAAGGGCGCAGTTGCTTACGCACACGCGCGTGTGCACGTTAAGGAAATATTCAGTCAACGTGATACGAGCGGCTGTACAGATATCCACCGTTCTTTGTCCACGTGTTGCTACCACGACAAAGGGTCTGCGCGTGTTGAGAAGCGTTTTATGGCGACCTGGCGTACGGGGCACATTCCTGCGCTCCCTATGCCAGACTAACGCTGCCTTCTTCCACTCGGCGGGAACGAGAGATCCAGTTACTCGTAGGTGGAACGCAATAGTTTCGCATTTCCTACTTGGCAATGCCAGCCATGGGCGGACTGTGAGATTCTCCCCTCGTTTACCGTGGCAAGATCAAGAATTCCTTATGTGATAATTCTTCTCGGTCGAGCTGCATGCTACCAATGTTGAATGGAACAATTTTTGAGTCCCATAAATGGTCTGATTACATCATATACACTACAGTCGTTGTACCTAAATAGGGACAGGCATCCTAATTCGGGACAATTCTGTTCTAACGCGAAAAATTTTGCGACCGTTTGATGTAAATTAATTCTGATTTCTGCATTATATGCTCTAATAACCCCGTTTACTAATAAAAAATTAAAAACGTAGAATTTTTTACCCAATTTTGGGTGTCTCAAACTTTTCACTTTCTGCAACCACGGGCCATTGGATAAGAAATTTTACGTTTTTAATTTTTTAATGGAAAACGGGTTATTAGAGCGCGTAATGCAGGAATCAGAATTAATTTACATCAAACGGTCGCAAAATTTTACGCGTTAGAACAGAATTGTTCCGAATTAGGATGCCTGTTCCTAGTTCGGGAAGGTTTGCGATTTTCTCACATCTCACGAAAAGTTGAGAATCTCAGTGAAAAAATAATCCTAGAACCGTTTTTAAAAATGCATTTTAAAGAGAATACAGCTTTAAATCTATTTTTTTAGTTTTGTCTCTGCGATATTTTCCTAAATAATATAAAATTGAAAATTGGGAATTTTTTCAATATTTTTTTGTTACTTTGAAGCGTTGTAGCTTGATGAAACATTATCGAACGAAAATTAACAAAAGGGTATTTTAAAGTAAGCTTTTTAAGCTTTAAAATGCTTTTTTAAAACAATTGGTGCGATGATTTTTCGCAATAATATCGAATTTCTTGTGTAAAAACTCATTTTTTATAAAATGTTTTTTAACTTCAAAATTAAAGAGCTTATGGAAAAAAGGAAAAACAGAAAAAATGTTGGTTATAATGTGCTTGATTTGTATAAGTTATTTCAAAATTTTTAAAGACTTTTTTTCGACAATCAATAATTTTTATTCAAAAAATATTTTTTGTCCACTTTTTTAATACTTCGTTTCGAAGACGAATATGTGAGTGAGACTCGATAGTACGGCGTAAATAAATAAATAAAGCATTTTAAATATGTTTTAAGCTTGAAAAAATGGATTTTAACAAGTAAAATGTATTTTTTTAATTATTAACAGTCGAAAAAAAGTCTTTATAAAATTTTGAAAAAATGTATACAAATCATGTTGATTATAATAAACATTTTTCTCTTTTTTCTTTTTTCTATAAACTTTTTAGTTTCAAAGTTATACGTTTATTATGTTTATTTAAGAAAAAGACAAAAATATCCATTTTTTAAACTCAAAATATCTTTAAAATACTTTATTTATTTATGCCTTGTTATCAAATCCCACTGACATATTCATCTTTGAAACGAACTGTAAAAAGTGGGTAAAATGGATCGTTCATATTTCACCAAACAGTCTGGTTGTTATATCCATATTTCAGATTAATTCAACCAATTTTTTTCACTGTACTGTATATAGCTTCTTTCTTATGTATCCTGAACTCTATTCGTGCTGACCTTGATCTACTTCATACATAGAGTTTGTTAAAATTGATTTTAAGGGTTAAGAAATGGAAAGTGTATAATCTCGGTCTTTCTCTCGTTTACTCGAAGAAGCCCAGCTTAAGATAATTCATTGCATTTTACGCATAATTTAGCACGCAAGCCATCTCGCGCCTTCCCAACCGCCTAAAATCTTCTTCAACGCTTCCTTCGTCTCTCTCTGCCTTCTCTTATTTGCCCCTCTTCGACGTTACTTCTTCTTTTCGTCCTCACGCTCTATCCGCCGCATAGCTTTCCTTCAAGTTTCACGCGAGTAGGCGCCGTTTGCGTCGAACTAGCGTAAATTACTCGAAAGTTTTGGGGCACGGCTGCGGGCCAGATTTCACGTCTATTTCTTTCGTGAGCAGTACCACATCTTCTCCCTTGATCGACCACGCGAATAATTTCCACAGACCTCAAAGAGAACTAACACGTGAGACAAGGACAGGATGAAACGGGGTGCGGAGAAGTAATAGCGCGGATCTCTGTAATAGCGAAATATGCATACAACTTCGTGAATCTGGAGCAATTTCCCGCTGTCTGCCGCGGAATGTTGGCGTTAATCGTGAATTGGACTTGTTTGCCGATTCGCGGTAGATTCACACTACAAAGCCAACAACGTTTCAATCGGGGAAACTATTACCGTTAGGTCACGACACCAGATAATCCACCCTTGGTACTCTCGAGTGTGCAGAACAAGTTTCATTCCATTCACAAAATCTACAAAAGAGCTTTTGTTCTTGGCCATTCAAAGAGAATTCAGGTTTCTCTTCAAACAAATAAATATTCAGCACACTGGGATGAAGGTACGGGATTAAGAAAATCCAATTATGTGAATCAAGCTTTGACAAATGTTTTACATAAGGAAAATCATCGCGTTTTCTATACGCGAGCATAAACGTGTTCAGTGATTCCACGCGTGAAATCATGTCGTTTGAAAGCGTATTACGTAATGTCAGACTTTTCGGCAGGCGCGTAACTGCCAAGGACAGTTGTGCAATGGCAAACGCTCCGAGGTCTCGCCTTGATACCTGCCGCGGACACACGAGAATTTAATATTGTGCATTAAAAAATAATTGCGCATTCCGCAGAAAAGAGACCGCGGCATATATTACGAGCCGACTAAGCCAGTCGGATCTACAAAGGGTCCCGCGGAATATATGTATTTTTCATAAAAGTTAAACCTCCCTAAAACTACTTGCTTTGTCCGCGCTTCCTCGGGACAAGTATCCTTCGAAGTGTCGGTATCTACATGCGTTTCGCATGTCTTTTGATATATGGACATGGATGAAATATCGTAGTTCAGGGATTGAAAGTGATAATAAAATACCGGTAATATACCAGTATTTTTCGGTTTTATTAACCAAAATAAAAATTGATTAATATAAATATCGGTATAACATAATACCAGTATATGCATAATTTTTTTTGGTAATACCGGTATTATAATGGTATTACTAAAAACATATTTTTAAAAATTTACAAAACAGAAATAATATAATATATAAATATGAGATTATGACTTGTTAATTGTGAAGTGAGCTCTATATATTCATATGTCAATGCTATATGTATTTTACAAATAACGTTTGCAAGTCATCACTCGAGGTGATCCTAAACAAATTTATGTGAAACTTCTTAGGTTCTAAAATAATATTTTATAATAGTAGTAATATCAGTATTATATGTATTATAATATCGGGTATTACTGAAAATTTATATGTATACCGGTACTTGATGTCTATACTGGTATTCATTAAAGGTTTTTAGAATACCGGTATTATAAAAATAGAGGTATATATATACATATGATATCGGTATACAATTGCTAGCAAAATTATTTTGGTATTCAGTCCCTGTATTGTACACGTGCACATTTGATAATTTTCTAACATACCCTTTACCCCCATTTTCACACATTCAGTCGCGAAAAAATGAGAGTGTTCACGCGCGTGACCGTTTCGCCGCAGATGCAGGTTCATCGAGAAGAAGCAACGAACAACCGTAGGGTAACGAGCGGTGCAAGAGACAACACACTCGCGAGGATGCAAATAAACGCTATTCGTGTAATATCACGAGTCGAGGTTTACCGCGCATGTTATTGCACCGACGTTGCAGCGCAAACGTATAACGCCTTCCACGTCCCTTATCCGCAATCTAAATCTTCGTTACGACGTTAGTCACGACGCGGTTATGGTTTTGCGGTAATTATAATGACGGGCACTAATCGCGTCGTAGTTCTTTGACAATCAGCTTCGCCGTGGTGCCCTTTGCGCGCCGCACCTACCCGGAAACGGTTTTGTTCAAGGGCTTAAAGCGGCGAGATCATTTCAATCTTATAAATAATTACAAAGATTGACATATATTAATTTCTATCTCAATTCATTGGTCAATTTATTAATCGTTACTTTTCAAACGTTTGATTGGTCTTTATTCCCAAATTATTTAACAAGTATAAAAATTATTTGTATTTTTGTGGGTGTTATATGATAAATAAGATACGATTTATAAAAACATTTCGGTATTTTGAAAACGTATAAGTAACACTTTTCTACGTGTTATGTTTATCGCAATTATATATAGATAATAATTTGCATTGGAAACTTATTATTAATGGAAACTTTTCTTTTTTACTTTTCGTAAATCCACTTAAACTATATCAAGTAAGTTATAATTCTGCAAGTTTTTATTGTATTTATATAATTTATATAGAAATTTTTTGCTTCCTCATGAAGGAAACTTTGTTTTCGTGAACAAAAATTTTTTTAGTTATTTATGCCAATGTGTGTGTGCGTGTGCGTGTGCGTGTGTGTGTGTGTACAGATTGGATGTCCGTGGTTGCTGTAACTTCCGCAAATTTGGAGATATCGGGCAGATTTTTTTTTAATCGATAGAGAATCATTAAAGGAAGGTTGGAATTGAATTTGGCGATGATCGGTAAAGGGGTTTTTCTATCTTTGGAACCAGCACAACACTTGGAGAAAAAGTGCCGTGCTGACTATTTATCGCAGTTTTAGCGACAGTTCTCGTTAGTTCTAGCAGAGTTCTATGCTCTACAATCACGCGCAGACACACACACACACACAAACATACACACACATTCGGGACATTTTTTAAAGATGCAAAGAAAGAAGACCAAAAACTAAAAAAAGAGGATAAAAAAGTGTGCAAATTAAAAACTTGCACATTGCTTCTTCATCATTTAGATGTTTGTATTCTATTTGATGCATCAGTCTTAGTATTTATTAGTTTGACTTCCTTATAGAGGAAGCTTTTTAAGCGATAATAAGAAGCTTCCTCTATGAGGAAGCCAAACTAATGAATACTATAAGACTGATGCATCAAATAGAATACAAACATCTAAATGATGAGGAAGCAATGTGCAAGTTTCTAATTTGCACACTTTTATCTCTCTCACCGAACTATAACAATGCCAAATAATGTGATAACTTTTTATTATTAAGTTTTTAAATACAGTTGTTGTGCCTAAATCGGGACAGGCATCCTAATTCGGGACAATTCTGTTCTAACGCGTAAAATTTTGCGACCTTTTGATGTAAATTAATTCTGATTTCTGCATTACGCGCTCTAATAACCCCGTTTTCCATTAAAAAATTAAAAACATAGAATTTTTTTACCCAAACGCCCATGGTTACAGAAAGTAAAAAGTTTGAGACACCAAAATATTCGCCCGAAATAGGATGCCTGTCCCTATTTAGGCATAACGACTGTATACATATACATCGAAAAGAATGGTTTTGCTGAAATCTAAATTATCTAAAAATTGAGCTAAATACAGATCCGTATTTTGAAGGTCCAACATAGGTAATTATTTTCTATATTCAGCTAAATTTTTAGATACTTTAGCAAAATCATTCCTTTCGCGTATTAAAATTCGTGCTATCTATACAAACGTAAAATCTTTACAGTTACTTATATATGTCTATAAGAAATTAATACATGTATGTGTGTGTATATATCTATATTCACAGATATGAAAATATAGATTGCAACAATATTTTGTTTCATACACTGAAAGAAAGGCTTGGTTATAAAATTCCAGGCTTGGTTAATGCTACCAAGCACCTTGGTGAAATAGTTTCAACTAAACGTATAATAAGTATTACATAATTTAGTTAGCACAACTAAACAAAATTTGCTCTTTTATAATTATTACAAATGTTTATAATTTATTACAAAATGTTTTGTTATTATTATTATAATCGGTAATAATAATCAAATACTTTAAAAAAAGTATTACACTAAATGCATTTCACAAGTTTACCAAGAATTTTTTTTCAGTGTAATACGTAGCCATATAGCTACAGTAGGAACGAAAGAATTAATCATCTCTTCAATTTTGTCGTTAAATCTTTTCTTCTCGTCTATTCTCCTGCAGTTACGAAAGGTATCCCCTGTGAATTCTTGCCAAGAGACGTCTGTGAATTGCTCGACGCTTTGCTGCATCGTGAAAGACAACGGGATCCTGCAGGGCGTCGTTTTCTCCAGCGAGAAGTCGTTCCATTTTTTTCATTATCTTTCGCCGTTAGCGAACGACTTCGGTCCGGGTGCGGCGGCATTCTTTCGGCTCTGTATCGGGGAATTAATGTCCCGCGCGCGAACACGACTCTCTTAAACGCCGACAGACGGGAAGACTGCGTTCGAGCGAGCATCCGGTGTGTATCGCGGTTAATTCAACTCCGTCCTCGAAAGGGATATTTCGCCGCAGCCCGTAACGATATCTCGCGAACGAGCTTGAAAAATGAGTGCGCCGTAATGACGCCGCGTGGCTAAGTATCTCGGCGGCGACTATCCGTCATAATCTGTTCGCACGTCGGTGTGTACGTGCGGCATTTACGCGATATCGTCGTCAAGTGCGACAGCTGGTGAGCTTGCGGAGGATATCACGGCAGGAGATTTCCACGTCTTGAAAGCGGCAAGGAGGAAAACGGATAGCGCGACGGATTCTGCAAATTGCGCGAGCGCACGACCCAATTACGCGACGTAATGAGCGACTTCGCGGCGATTTATCCCGCGTCGTCGGCCAAGTTTTAATCAAGCTGTTTCTTAAGTGCAATTACGCCTATCGTTATTCACTCGCGTCAATGGTTAACACGGCACGCGGTTAGTAGCCGGATCTCGCAAGCGCGCGGCAGCAGCACGTGTCGTTGTGCAAAGCGCGTGTCCTCGCCCGGAGCAGAGAAGTCTGAGAGTGGTGTTAAGAGAGCTCCTGCTGAGATGAAGTAGATGGAATAAAACCTACCAAAGAGGTCTACCGCAATATTCGTTCTGTTTGAAACATTCACGAGGCACAAAGCAAATTCAGCGCGTATACGAGATGAGGAATGTTTCTTTACTGGAACTCAAATTATCGTTCAAATAATAATTTAATGTGGCAAAACGGCGCGTTTTATAACAAGCAGAGATACAGACCGCGGTGTACGTCGAGATGAATGCATAATGAATATACACAAGCTGGAAATATTAGAGAATTTTTTTCATTTCCTCAGGATATCTTTCGAGTTAAATAAATAATGCGGTTGAAAGCGGACTAGCCGGCTTTTAAAATGCGCGGAGGCTAAAGAGAATATCTAACGTTCCCTCAACACTCTTATACCAGCGACATTCTTTTTAAGGAAACTAAAATGCAAACAATGCGCGCACCATTGTGGTGCATGTAGATTTCATTAATATTTAAAAAAGGATTATATTATTAATTAAAAAGATGAAAATAGAGAAAATAAGAATCAAGAATATATAGGGGAAGTAGATTGTATTATACATATATTAATAATCCGACCTTATCATTTATCTACATAAAATAATTTTATATATAATTAGTCTATAATTAATTTTTTAAATAGAAATATTGAGGCATATTTTTGCTTGGCAGAATATAAGAGAGTGAATGTTGTCTCGCGCGCTACTTCCCTTATTTCGGCGTGCTGTAAACACAGCGAGAGGAAAGACGGGGATGATGCGGAAACCGCAATATTTCCGACCGTATTATAGAGAATATTGAAAAACACTTTCGAATCAATCGCGCGAATTCCTGATCGTATATCCAAGTATTCTTCGTCTGAATGGAATGTTGTTTTCTATCACGACTATCATGTCCGCTCCAATAATACCGAGAACATTTTTCACCAACCAACCGCCGTTTCGTGGACCACCGTTAGGTTTCTTCTTCTATGGCGAAGATTTATGTTCCTATCCGTTAGACGAAAATGTGTATAAATCGTTTTTGCTAAAGAGTTCATATATCAGACAAATGCCAGTAGTTGTCATGATCACTCATTTTTTTCAATAAACAGGATAGATAGCAAAGCTAAATTTATATATGCAACTATTCCATTTTCGTCACGCTTTCTGTATTAAAATAATTAAATCACACACAAATGCTTTCGAGTACTATCCAGTCACAATGCAGAATGTTTCCTTATTAAATGAACGAAAATCACACATAATTAAACGAGACATCTTTTAATAAACAGATATGTCTTATCATAGACTTGCTTAAACTATTATTCTTGATCTATTATTCTTGAACTGTTACTCTGAACATACATATGTCTTAATCACGAGATTGCTAAAATCTACTAATTTTTCCGTTCTACGTAAGAAGTTTATCGATTTAATTGTCCGGCTTTTTTATATATCGCCGGAGAATTTCCGTCTTTCTTCGTGATTCTTGAAAAAAATCGTGCAGGACTGCGTTCTTCACAACGTCACAACAATAGCGATCAGCCAACAAAAATGGTTGAAATGGAGAAACTTTTGCAAATGGAAGCATAAAATAAGAATTCTTGATATTATATATATCATTTTTGTATCTTCGAATAAAGATAAAAATATTTTCATTATTAATTCCTTTCTAATGTAAATGTTTTTGAAAGATATTGAAGTGCCGAATTACGTCAGTAATATCCGCGAATCTGTGATGAGCATCAATATTTGATAGATGTAACATCAAACTAGATGCGACATATTGGCAAATCACACCCAAATATTTGTCTTTAATTTCAGGCGTGCTGTTGCGATAAATTACGACTTGATTATTTATTTTATGACAAACGGCGACCGTGTTCAATTTCGATATTTAGCATAATTATTTGCCGACGGATGAAATATCGAAGCATAACGGCAGAAACGTATCATCGTAGCGTGGCGAGTTTCTAAATTGTGCCTTTAGATCTGCGATCAACTATCTGCAACTCAAACGAGAGTGAGCAGTGAAACGCCCGAGACAACAGAGCAGAAGAGAATAATGATCGACAATTGTAACGCATAATTTGCCGCGAGAACCGACTCACGGATAGAACTCTAATGATAGAACTAATTTTTTTAACTACGTTAGCAGTTATGCTGTTCCGCCCAGTTATGCTGTTCCAAGAATTTCGCTCTATCAATATGCTGTTCGCCATTGCGGTTAATCCGTCACGTTTACGTATCGCACTTGGCTCACGCACACAAAGCGCTGTTTCCAATTTCCATCCGCGGAACGTTATAGCTTAGCCTTAATTAATGTCCCTGCATCTTGTAGATTATTAAACCACTACAATACGTTTCCCATGAACTCCACGACGCGAATTATCTCCGGATCGAATTAACCAGCGATTAAGAATCGTGAGGATTCGTTCGAGCTAGGCGGTAGTTAAAGTGCGACTCTCTCGCTTCCTAGGAACGCTGTAATTAGCCTTTCGGATTAACTATTGCGTACAACTTGTTATAACTGCGCCTTGCAAGAGTTGCCTCCGAAAATCATCTTAGTCGAGATTCCGTAAGTTCTGTTACACTTAAAATTGCCCCAGGTGGCAATTATACTTTAGATACGCGAGAGAGAGAATGCGTCCTGTGTTCATGTGTCCTTTGTTACAATAACAGAATGTGTGTATGTGTATGTATCTGTTGTATCAATTTTCATACTACAGATGGAGTTGGACATAAATAATTTCTCGTATACAAGAATACACATAATTGGTTATAAATGTACAGATATAGGACCAAAAAGATCTCAAAACTTAATTTTTGGAAGGTGGGGTGTTTTGCATTTTGCCCGCCCCACCAATAAATTAAAACAAACATAAAATATCCAGCAAAAATATGATAGAGAAAATGAGAGAGAGAGAGAGAGAGAGAGAGAGAGAGAGAGAGAGAGAGAGAGAGAGAGAGAGAGAATCGGGAACACGAATCGACGAAGGGGAAACGATGTTTGCGGCCGTAAACGCTGCTGCGAACGTTACCCGTTGCACGCTAAATGCGCGGCGATGTCGCCGTACGTCTTGCCACAGGCTTATAATTTCGTTCTGGGCGAAATTAGGCACCGTGGCGCGTGCACCGCACGGTATTCAGCGCAAATTGAATTTGCATAACATATCCACCGATCACCGCCCTGACGACGGCGGCCGTGAGTCTTGCGCTCCGCGTGTACGCGCGGACTGCATCGCATCGGCGGAGTTTCGACGAAAATGGCCCATCAAACATCCAAGTACATCGGAGTCGCTGATGCTCCGATCTGAATCCACGTGTCTACGTTGGAGTTACACGCGCTCCCGTGTTATTTAAACGTTCCGGGTCTAGATAGAGAGTAACATAGACCCCGAATACGATCGGAGTGCCGGTTACGCGAGATCTCAAATTCGCGCGCGACTTATGTCCATTTCTACTAGTGCAGATTAACTTTAATCTCGGTTTAACTTACTTTTTATCTTTTTCTAGTTCTAAGAATTAGAAAAAGATAAAGAGCAAGTTAAACCGAAATTAATTTAATCTACATTGGTAGATTAAATTAACTTTACAAGTTTAACGACGAGTTTAATCCGCGGGTTTAACTTTCAGTTACACATAAAGGCGCGTGCTTTATTGGGACACCTCTAACTTTATGATATCTCAAAACGCAATTACTATCGGACGATTTCGAACAAGAGTATCACGCAAATTCAGTGGAATGAGAAATGTAATTTCATTACTTATTTGGTAATGAATGTTTCCAAATATTATTCCACGTCTTTACGAAGTTTCATATGCGCTCTCTCACGGCGCAAACCGTGATTCATATCAGACTATGTGAAAATTGCATCGTTCGCTGCAAATCGTCATGAAAAACCGAGTAACATCGAGCTCGTAAAGTAAAATGAAAAAATATTACTCAAGAAGCCCACAAAATACGTTTCATACGTTATTACGTTTCATCTACATATAATCTTTGCATCTACATATAATCATTTGCAAAATCGCGTAATCTCTCAAAATAAAAATATCGTTGAAGAATATTTTATAATATTCTTTGTACGATTATTACATAGAGTAGGATACGCAATATGATCTAAAAAACTAATATAAACTTCTCACTTGAAATGTAAACGGCTATTCGCATGTATTTCTTGCTCTATCATCCGTAATATCTTCAGTTGCGAAACACAGGCAATAAATAGTAAATAAAAAGCGGTATCTCTCCGCCGTGCCATTCGGAAGACAAACTTCGGCGTTACACGTGTCGACGAAGTTCTGTGACACAAAGTATCGATTGCAAACTCGTCTTATCAAAGTGAAGAGCTGTAGCGGTCGTAAAAGAATATGAGGTAACCTGATTCGAATATCAAGTACCTAAGTGTCTTCGAGGTTCGCTTAAAAGTTCAAGATTTTCGTTTAGATATGTAGTTATATAGAATTTTGAACGCAAAACAAGATACATCACTTATGACGTTAGTGTTCATCGCTGCATCGTAACGTGAAGTCTCTGACAGTTTAAACTATTTTTTTATTTGTTTTCCTATTTTTATTATGCTTTGAATTAATATTACAAATTTTTTTATTGCCTCCCTGCATAAAATACGATACTTGTAATCGCACACACACATCATACATGATTCTTGAAAAAAGAGATTGATGTAAGATTTGCAAAATCGTGGAAAGTAATGAGATTTAATTAGACGTTTGTTATTTTAGTTCATTATGAGATTGTATTTGTAATTCGTTAGATTGTCCATTTGCCGATCTGGTTCTCCGGAATGCGCAATGTCGGAGACGATCGGCTATTACCTCTGAACAGCCGGGGGATATAAATGTAACGGATAACAGTTAGCGTGCGCGTAACGTAATGGGACATCGTGTATACACGATGGAGATCGAACAGGCCGTTTATGTAGCTGGAAACGTATCGGCCCTCGCCAACGAGGAAGAAGAAGGGAAAGAAAGGCTCTCGTCGGCAACATCTTGTTGGTAACGGCAGTCAGCCCTGGAGTGCCTATTAGAACCAATTATCCATAGCGTTGTAACGCCAAGGAAACATCACTGCCGCGCCCATTTTCACCTTGCTGCACGTCAATGCCGCGCAAGATGTGAGTAACGTTGTAGAGCGAGGTGATCCTGTAAGCCTCGTCTTGGCAATCTCGAAATTAATTGTATCGGGTACTGTGTCGAAGAGAGAAAGTTTGTCAATATCTAGAGAGAGCCCAAGTCTAGGAAGAGGGAGAAAGTATTGTCTACACTGAAAAAAAAATCCTTGGTAAACTTGTGAGATGCATTTAGTATACTTTCTTTTGAAGTATTTGATTATTATTACCGATTATAGTAATAATAACAAAACATTTTGTAATAATTATAAACATTTGTAATAATTATAAAAGAGCAAATTTCCTTTAGT
>NJRL01000027.1:178835-194653 GCA_003063815.1 Aphaenogaster rudis | reverse complement strand
ACTAAAGGAAATTTGCTCTTTTATAATTATTACAAATGTTTATAATTATTACAAAATGTTTTGTTATTATTACTATAATCGGTAATAATAATCAAATACTTCAAAAGAAAGTATACTAAATGCATCTCACAAGTTTACCAAGGATTTTTTTTTCAGTGTACGCCAACTGCGTCAATTTCTCGTGATTAAATTAAAAAATTGTTTTGAAATTAAAATTTCTGTATTTTAATGCTGCATTTTGATGACTGTACTAATTAACATTCGCGCTGATTTTTTATGATTCATTAATATAATCAACTTCGTCTGTATATTTTATTGCCGGGTCATGGACATCGCGGATAATTCTGTTATTAAACGCGCATAATACCGTTTCGATTTCGAAAGGCAGGTCACTCGTATGCTCGTAGCGGAGCGAGCACGCGCATAAATAATTCTCAATTTTCTGGGCAGTATCGGTGCTTTTAAAATTGTTATTCGCCACGCAAACAATTCGCGATCAGTTCTATGTATACGTAACAAAGGCCAAAGGGGCAGGCCTAGTTTCCTTGTTTGATCGTAAAACCGGGTGGCCGCATCAAAATATTAAAAATAAGCAATATCAATGCGCGCATACCAGCAATACTCGCAGATCTTCTAATCCCATTAATCAATCTCGTTTGCCACTCGTTTGATTACGGCCAGCGCATGAAAGCCAACGAGAGGCATTTCTAATTGGAAGTCCCTGATCCCTGATTACTTTCGTGACCTCGCGCACACACGCTCGGCTCGGATACAATATTGCCGATCTTAATGAAGTTTACGAGACCGATGCCATTAGCGGAGATGCCATTATGCCCTTTTGGCTTTCGATAGGTACGAAATCTTCTACGTTGGCAGCGTCGTAAAATCGGAAGCATCTCAGCGAATTAAATTCTCCATCTTGCTCTTCAAGATACCTATATCTAGTGTGCTCTAATGCCACTACATCTATAATAAATACATATAGATTTCAATAAATGCACTATTACATACAAGTGAATCTGTTTTCATTAATATCCATCAAAGAAGTCAAAATGCATCTCTGATACAGTAAATTATTCACATGGTATCCAAATGGCATTCAAATATATCTATTTATCACAGATAAATTTTTAAATCTACAAAATAACAGATAGTAAATGATACATGTTGTTGTAAATTGTTAATTGTGTGTGGTTTCGGATTAAAATTTTTAGTCAAAGAGAAGGATTTTAAAAAAATGGTTGCGAAATACAAATAATTAAAATTACACCACAATCCTCCAATATTTTTGTCGCACACTGCTCGATAATCCACAATATTTACTGTGATGCAAGTAAAGTGAATGCAGTGCGTACTTTTTAACCGCATTTGCATATCGTATACAATTTTATTATTGCGCGAATATTGATATTGCTTCGCAAAACTAACTTCGCTCGAGATAACACAAGAGAACGCAGTTTGTTGCATAAAGTAATTCGCGTTTATAAAAACGGTGGGAAAGCACTTTTAGAAGCATAACTATGAAGTTTCTTTAATCCAATAATTGTAGTTTGATAAATCAGACAAGAACAAATTATCAGAATAATAAAATAAGTTACTTCAATAGACGGCAATTTTTCCAATTTATCCAATTAAAATGTTATTCTGTATTGGAAAATTATAATAAAAATAATAATCGCAACAATATAATGTGTTTCCTTTTTAAATAATTTATTTAGCATGATGCAGATAATTATTTACATTGAAAATAAGAATTTAACACATCAGTTCAGTTTTACGATATAAATGCAGCGATAAATTTTTCAAAACGAACCACACACTGAAATGATTAAATTAACTTTTACAAAGGATAACATTTTTCCACGCTAAATATTTTTTGAAATTAATATTTTGTAGCGGAGTGGAGTGCGTAGAGGATATAAGCTGGAACGATTTACGTGACTGCATATTTCAATCACTTCCAGCCGATTAGCGAATCAATATTAATTGCGTAAATACCGAATAATACTGCATGGCTCGTATAAGCGACAGGAACATGTACATGCATATTAAATAACTCTACAAACAATTTTACGTGTCAAAGTGTTTCATTTCGTGTATTCTCATGTGCCTGAATAATAAAGCTTCGATCTCTCGTGCTGTGATCAGAGTCGCGAATAGAGAAGATTATAATTTCTAGGCTAGACAATTATGCAGATAGTTATGCAGACAAATACTTAGGGCGATTAAAAATTCAAGCATTCTCGCGATTCTTTTTCGACAATCACGAAATAATCCGAAGAACGGTTTGCAGGAGGGAAAGTAATACGAAGAGTTTCCCTGCGAAGTGTGGCGCGAAGGAAGAAGGAGAAATTGGCAAAAAGAGAGGGAGAAAGAGAAAGACAGACAGAGAGAGAGAGAGAGAGAGAGGATGCCAGAAGTCTGCCACACAGTTCTCATTATCTCGAACCATTTTAATCTTCACCGGTGGCGGCGAGAGTTATAAACAGAGCCGGTGAGCGAGCGGGAAAAGAAATGAAATGAAAGAATAAATTATTTGCCAAAACTGTTTGCGCCCGAAGCCTTAGTTTTACTCTCCGCCGCGAGACCAATCGTAATTAGCGCCGTATAACGAGTGAAAATTGCCTCATTGTGACACCGCTAAGACTACCGGGCTTATACATATACGCCTTACACGTCGATGTCTTCTTTCAACGGTATCGCACCGAGATATCGCCGGAAGCCTGGAAAAAACAATTATACCTTCGACACAGAATACTTATCAAATGCTTAATTTAATCCGGTGTAATAGATTACTATCCTTAGAGCTGATTGATTAGAGTATTTATTCCAGCGAATTGCCACGGCAGAATCGCCGCGAGCGGAATCAATTCAACGATCAAGCGTAGCCAACGATAGAGGCGAGATAGACTTTTACGCGAGTGGACAGTTGTAAAGGCGTGTACGACATAAGGAAGAAAGGCAACGGGTCCCCCATGTATACACTATTTCTGTTCTCTCCTTCTCTCTCTCTCCTTCTCTCTTCATTCAATACGCTTCTAAATAAATTATAGAGAGAACGTGCAGCCTATTAGCGGAACAACCTGTCTACGCGCTCAGCGCGCATTCTCGTGTAATCGAGTACTAATAAATATGCCGCACGTTGCTAAAGTATACGTCCATGGATGCGAATTTACTGCTGAAGTTAGGCTTTGTATTTATATACGTATATATGTATATGTATGTGTATATGTATATATCTCAATTTCGACTAATTAACTCGGCGAAGACTTTATTCCACCTCGCTGCTTTTCTATCTTCTCGTTGTCAAGAATAAAACTTCTAAAATTAATATCTATATAATATATAAGATGATTGGGGGAGGGAAGACGCCAAACATTTTGTATTTAAACATCAAATTGACTAGACCGCGATATGTTTAAAACAATTTAAATTCGAGATAGGCCAAGACGGTCATAGTAGATCTTAGTGCTCCAATAATATTAATGTGTGATTTTTAAACTGCGCGCCGTTACTATCGGTCTTGAAACGCAGCTCTTTGAACATCACACATTAAATTGATAATTAATTTAATGATACTGATGCTAACAAGCATCTATAATATTCCCCCTACCCCCTCCCAAACCGAAAAACTGTAAAGAAATTTATTGCGAAAAATATTACCTCAGCCAGGATTTGAACCTGGATTTTGTGTATTTAATTTATAAAAGAAATAATATACATATATATTTCGGTTAATTCAAATAAATATATTTTTTATTTAAAGAATACAGTATTAGAAAATACTATAAAACGAACATAAAGTAGTAGTTAACTTATAAACGAATTCTGAATCATGGTTGCATCTTATCCCATTTGGCATCTTCCCCTAATTATCTTATATCTCCGATTATATAATCTATAATAATATATATAGATGTTAGTTAAAAGTTGAATTACGTAAGAAATAAATAAAGCTCAGCGTATTATAATACAAATAAATTATTTTATTTATGTTTGAACGAATCGAATTTTGTTTCTATCAGTACAACAGTTCTGATAATAATAATTAGTTAAATTCCGTAATCCATCTCTTTTCATTACGCTACTTGAGATAGTCGAAATTCACGTAACTATACGATGTGTGGACAAAAAATTCATTTGAATTGCAAAGCAACCTCGCGGCACTCAGAGCAATATGTAGATTCAAGAGGTGATTAGCTTCAGTTCCCTTTTATAATCCTAACATAACACACGCGTGTTATCTCTCGCTCGAATTCGCACTGCAATTTTTTTAAATTTCTGCAATATAATTAAAGTGGGTCGCGTTAAACAACGACATCGAAGAAATTCCGAACTACTAAATGGCAGCTCGTCTTCCAGCGGTACGAAATTAGATTTGATTTACGCTTTTGGAACGACCGTATTTCATTTTAGAGCGGTTTTATATTCACCCTACAGCTCGACGAAAAAAAAATCAATTTACCTAGAAACGAGAAAGTTGGAAACGAGCTTAGACGTCCGCCGAGAAGATGGAAAAAAGTAGAGGGAGGTGAATGTCATCCTATTTTTCGTACAGCCCCCAGATTGATTGCTGCGAAAGCACGTGTTTATTTCCGTCGAAACTTCGATCTGACCTCGCCTTGCGAGAATATACGCGCGCATTTAAACTTCTGAATGGCGTACGATTTTTCAAAGGGTCGCCCTTTGTATAATTGAATGTTCCAGGTGAGTAAATCGATTGCCCTCTCGGGCATCAAAGGAGTCGCGCGCGCTGCCTCACCGTCAACTCACTTGTGAAAGGGAACAAATCAATGCTATGGAAATATTATAGTTAAAGCAATACCGGAGCTGAACTGACGTATAATATGACAGGAAACTATTCCTCATACGGAGATATTCCTGTTCTCGATTTTATGCCAAGCACGATATTTACTAGAGAGAATTGACGTATTATCGATATGAAAAATGCCGATATCCTTTGAAAGCAATGACATAAAGCGCGAGAAATTAAAACGGAAATTCTGAAGACGTAGTACAAGAAACAATCTTTCGCAGCTTCATACAAATACGGACTATAAATATTTTTTCCTAACGTTTACGTATATCTTTATCGTAATTCTGTATTTTCAGTACGAGTTTCATCATATTTCAAAAGATGTTATAATCCGCCTCAAGCTGCGTATCCACCAAAGGAACATATAGAGCAACATTTCTGTTTCTGTTGCGTGTTTCCGCAAAAGTTCCAGTTTATATACACTACCGCTCAAAAGTATTTAACTACTTTGTCTTCTTTAACTAAACGATAGAAATTCAAGAGATTAATGAACAATTTTAAGAGTGGACATTGAATGTAATAATAATGTTTAATAGATCAAAAATTTTCATTCTACAAATATGAAGAGAATATAACAGAATTAGAATAGAAATATTAAACATTTAAAAAATTCATGTAAAAATGACAGTGGGCAAATATTTTTGAGCGGTAGTGTATGTATGTATGTATATGTATATGTATGTATGTGTATGTTTGTTTCCAAGAAAAATTCCTCATTGTTCCTTTGGTGGATACGCAGCTTTACGTATTTCAACATTACACGAACATGCAAATGTCGTGCAGCGTAAACTGTACGTGTGGTAGTTTTAGTTGTAAAATTCTCGAATAAAAGTATGAATTACCAAGAAGGCGCAGCAGTGGAACCCCAGGAGAATCGACTCCGTTATTCGTGCGACCACCCGCAAACCATGACGGCGTGTCGGTATGGTAACATTAACGACGAACGTGCGGCCGAGGGTCTCCTCGAGGCTGAGGTGTGTGACGAAGCCGGTGAATTGTCGTGCACGCGAAGCCGCGGTTTAGTCCAGGAAATTCAGCCATTGGAGTAGTCCTACGTAATGGCCTATGTTTGTATGCCAAGCTGTCGACGATATGCTGCTACGAGATCGACTGCAAACCCATCCGCTCACATTTGGCGAGCGTTCAACGTTTGGCAAGGGAGGTGAGACGTCACTTCCCCGTGAGAAATCTTGCTGATCTCTCTCCCATTCGCAAGAATAGATATATCACAAATCCAATTATTTACTTCACGGCGCATAAACCTGTCTGTTAAGCATATTTAATCAACTGTATTTGTAGTCGATTGAGGAAACGAGAATAAAACGTAATGAAGCATTGAGAAAACGTAAAGTTCTCGAGGAAAGCAAGAAGCGTTGAATTTCTTATTCCAACTTCGCGTTTGAAAAAGCTAATTCGCAGCCGATCGCAGCTTCATTAATTACTCCGTATTGACGTGATTAATAATATATCGCACATATGTTGCTACTTGATATTTCGATTTTTAGCGAATAAACAGCGTACGCGTAGATAGCTCGATACGCCAATTCGCAGCGTAGCTCTATCCTGATTTTCGTAAAAAAAAAAACATCGCGGCAGAGACCGCTTTCCCTGGAAGCCATTTATACGTCGAGCATGCCGTTCAAATGACGACGCGTGTAAGTCTGACACGCGTTACGATCTTGACGATGAACGGAACGACGACGCGGTCCAAGGAGCCGCCGCGAATAATAAGGAAGCACTTTCGGTCGACACCGTTCGCGTGGTGCGCGAAGTCATCAATTGCGCCTTGCTGCAAGCTTGATTAGGGCACAAAACACGGCGTCACGGCAGCCGCCACGGCGCTATTACGATCCGTTACACACTCGCGTGTGCACGAACGGGTCGCGCGTATCCATGCCGTTGTTAATTGCACGGTATAAGTGTGCACGATTGTGTGTGCCTTAGTGGCCACGTTTCTCATATCTCCTCTGCTTTTCGCGTGATATGTAAATGGATTCTACCGCGCTCGCTCTCGACATTTTACGATTGAGGATGTGAGCGCATCGAGGCCTTAGGCCGGTATTCATAGTCAGTTCTTATATTTAAGGTCATCTTAAGTACAATCTTAAGATGCCATAAGCGCCAATCACAAAGCTGTATTAGCATCTTAAGATATTACTTAAGACGGTCTTAAAATAAGAACGGACTATGGCCGGTATTCATAGTCCGTTCTTATTTTAAGATCGTCTTAAGTAATGTCTTAAGACGCTGATACGGCTCTGTGATTGGCTTACGACATCTTAAGACTGTGCTTAAGACTATCTTAAATATAAGAACCGACTATGAATACCGCCCTATGAATACCGGCCATAGAGTGTTCGAGACTCTTTTCGTACGAAAGAAGCCTGCCTACTAATTTTCACTTCGATAGATACACCGTTTAACACCGGAGATGACGGAGCAACAGCCACAACTGGGAGGAACTTGCTATGCTGCACGAAGCGCTCCAGAAACATAATTGGATCAGGTACTTGCCGTGCGTCATAAATAATGCCTAGGGCGGCGGATTGTAATTTCGGCCAAGAATTAATTACTGGTCGATCGTGTGGACATAGCTTAAGCGCTTGATCGCGTGTGTGTGATAGTCGTGGCGTGACTGTACGCGTGTCGAATTTAGGAAAACTAAAGCGAAACACGCACGTAATTAAAGGAGATTGGGCGAGGTCGGAGTGGCTGGAATGAAAAAGCAAGTTACATCATCGAAGTCGCGTTTCGGTCGGTATCTGGCATCCATCGTCTCGGGTTCAGAACGATGAACGTTAATATGTAGATGCATCACGTTCCATATTATCCGCTGGCGATCCACATTCGAGCACATGTCCGATTCTCAGAGAAATTGATAAAAAAAACTAGCGAAATTGCGACTGAAGTTATTATCAATGATAGCAAATGTTTTCACGTTCTCCCGTCGATTCCGTGTGCATCGCATGCAAAGGAGTGTATATATTAAAACTCTGACCGGCGGTACACGCGTTAATTAAAAGCAGGCGTTGTCTCGGAATTTTGAACGCGGCCCAGATGTTGGAGCCCGATAGGAACGAGATTAATAATAACTTGGGCGAAGTCTCGAAATTCTTCGTAACGCGAGAGTACAATATCGCGCCTCTTTTGACGTAGCGTATTACCAGTTACGTCGATAATTATCGAATTGAGTGAAAGTTCCCTCGGCGAGTTTTAATCGAATAATGGATCTGTAACGTTTTCTTCTCGCGTGTGCTGTACCGTATGGTATAATACGAGCTCGGGGAGAAATCCGAAATACGAGGTAACAGTATCGACACTTGGCTCGCGAGAAAGAAAGCAACGTGAACGCCTCGAGCACGAAACTTGAATTATTTTTGCGCGTTCTTATTTCTTTATCCGTCCATTTTCATTTGCCGACACGATCGCGAATGTGCGCGAAAACGCGTATTTGGAAGTGAGGCGAACAGATTTTTATTTGTCACGGCTGCATAGCCGAATATCTTCGACATCGATAAATAAAGCGGGCCGTCCCGGCTCCCGCAGGACTCACTCATTAATTTGCTTTAATGCACCGCAGCGTCGTGTGATCCCGCGGGGCTTATTATCAATTAAATTACCGAACGTGCCATAATTCAAGCGGACAACAATTAGTGAACGCGCGATCAGTTTTCTCCTGACTTGTATATAAGATATTCACGTCGCAAGTCGGAGGAAGCCGGGCGAGGTTTCTCATCTGTTAATTATAATTTTAAAAACTTTACGACGTATAATAAACAAGTAATAAATATTATTTTATATATTATATTACGTAAAGTATCTGCATCTGATAATTGAATCGCGCATCGGATTCTGCCGCCAATCACGTTTGAATAAACTGCGAGTCGAATGAAGTCGCAGACGAGATTTCTTATTTATTAATTATCACTTTAAAAACTTTACGACGTATAATAAACAAAAATAATAAGTATTATTTAACATATTAAACTACGTAAACTATCTACATCTGAAAATTGAATCGCGCGCATCAGATTCTGCCGCCAATTTCATCTGAATATAAACTGCGACTAGGATACTCCGAGGGGTAAACCGCTGAGGGCATTGCGGTGTACAGATTTGGGGCATTAGTGGGCATTACTAGGGCATATTAGTAGGCATTACATAAAAAATTCACTAGTAATGCCCAAAAATTGTGTATTTTTAGTGTACTTTTGTGTACTTTTATGTACTTTTGTGTACTTACTAATGCCCAATTTGGGCATTACTAGGCATTGGTGTACACAATTTTCGTCAGCGGTTTACCCCTCGGGATACTCGAAAGACAAACGGAGACATCGACATCGGAGAACGTTGTACTAAGTGCGACTTGACGCCTCGCAGATTGCAGGAGTGCGTCCACAGGTATGTATGACCGTGATAGAACCCGGGACAGTCGACGAACTTACGGCTGAAAGGAACTTACGGGTCATGAGACGTCGCAAAATCCGGGTGCTCTCGAAGTTTCGCGCCGGCTCTCTCCGCCTCTTTCGACCTCTTCTCTCCTCTCCGCCACCGCCGCCGTTCTCTCGTTCTTGGTGCCCGCGGGAAATGAAACTTCATCTAGACAACACCGTGGGTGGGGTCAGCGAGCCGCTAATGGCCCGAGATGTCGCGTGGTACCGTGCACCACTCGGCATCGCGCGCCCGGTCATCCGCGGTGCGCCGGCCGTTTTTCTTTTCCGCTCCGCTCGTTTCCTCTTTTTGCGGCGCATCGCGAGTGAGGGATGAATTTTTCCGACGATAGCGGTGGTCTGGGTGGTCCCGGGGTATGGCGGCGGCGTGCGACAAGTGCGCGCATTGTCCCACACTAACATGTAACACACTAATCGATTCCACGATTTCAGAGAGACACCACGAGTGATGAAATAAACTTTTTTAGAAGTAAATTTATACATATATCTCTTCGCTGGACGTATTACATGATAAACTCGGAAAGGATAACATAGTTTGTACAACTTTTTATGATTTAAATCTGTTTCGTCTTATTTATTTATAAAATGAGTTTTACGAATTTCTATCTGAAATGCGCGCAGCTTCTCTCCCGCTTCCTTCTCTCTTTCCCTCTCATCCTCGTCTGTTAAGGGAGGTGATTGCATCTGGTCAAATATTAATCTTGGTACGCTGTCATGCGCAAGACTTGGAGAACTTATTCGCCTGATGTTCCGCCGGTGTTTCCTCTTCGCGAGCAGCGCGTTTAGTGCAAATTTATAACATTCCGATTGAACACGTTTAATTATCGTTGATGAAGACAGCAATTTTACGCGTCGCACGCTATTACCTTGGAAATGTTGGAAACTACGATAGCCCGGTATTGATGAAATTTTAACTACTCTCTGGTCGAACGAGGGCACAATGTTTGACAACGGAGCGGTATCGCGGTCTTCGGTTGTAAAGTTCCCGTAGATCGACGAACAGAGTATCGCTTAGTTTCGTAATAATGAATACCGCGAAAGTTCAACTATACTACGATTTCATCGTGTTCTTGTCTCGAGCCAAGAAATTCACTTTACGAAGTCAAACGTCATTTGATTTACTCGATTCGCTTTTCTGGTAAAACTTTAAAATCAATTAATTGATAATGCGAAATATTATGCGATCCTTTCAACTAGCGATTACATATTTATGAATGGTCAACTTAACGAAAGAGATAGTGGTTTCAAAAAACAATGTGCGAATTAGAAGTTCTTTTTTTGAACTAAAACGATTCCATCCCATACAGCACAGAAATTGCAGCAACATTGCAGTAACATTGCAGTAAAATGACAATATTGCCGAAATGTTGCTGCAATGTTCTGTGCTGTATGGGATTAACAAAAGATCACTTATGTGGATTTTTATTGCAAAACAGTCAATCGCGCTTGTTACATATTAAGATCCAAAATAATCGGCATAAAAATATCGTCTACTTTCAAAATATCTTCGGATCGCAACGGTGAAGATAGTGGCTCTCTTTCAGTACATTGAAATTGTCACGTAACTGAGGTTATAAGAGAGAGAGTCGGAATATTAAAAGAAAGAATGAATGTGCATTTGGCATCTGTAATTTTGAAAATATTCTCCAACGACATTACAATCGGCATTTTTGCCGCGCGAGTTGACGCATCCCTGTCTTCTTTCTTCGGTAACCTGGCCGGCAAAAGAGACCAGGCACGAGCTCTCAGCGACGATGGACGAAACAAAAGTGCCCTTTAGTTTAAGGAGACCCGCGACGCGAATACCAGGCGCCTCTGCACGGACATAATTAATCGCTGTCTCCGACACCCGCCATGGTCCTCGTAAATTACATCCTTCTCCCTCTCTCTCTCTCTCTCTCTCTTTCTTTCTCTTCGCCGCACTTTCTTTCCACCGTGTAGCTTAGAGTTTATGTCGTAAACTTTTCATCGCGCGTACAAACGTCGCGGAGGATTCTCGGCGCGTTAATGAAGTGCTTCCATGTCGTCGAGTTCGCACTCGTCGAATATTGCAACAGAGTCGATAACGTCGCTATCTACACACGAGCGACAAACACGAGAGCCGTGTGTGATAAATCGTCAATAAGCTCGGCCGTTTGTCCATTCGTCCGCGTGTAAAACGCATCGAACGCGCGCAAGGAATCGCCGCCAGCCGAACGCTCATTTTTCACGCTCGCTGATGGATTTCCACGCAACGCTCTCGAGAGATCAACTATGTTTCTCTGGTGAAAGATTTGCTGCGAAACAGTTGTTGTCATCATTAATTTATCACCGATACAGCTATCGGCTATCCGGGCACCACGCTGTTATTCGTTCATATGAACCACCCGGCATCCCCCCTCTCATGATCTTAATTTTATTTTCTTTCAATTACATACACCGCTTTCACTCCGCTACGAAAACGCCCGGGATTGAAATATAATTTCAGCGTTGTGTATTACACGATGAGGATGATGACGATGTGAAAACCGGCGCCCTACGTCGGGATACTCGTCGGAAGTATCGAACGCGCGTTCCACTTCAGCCGGAGGCGAATTTCCTCGATGTGATTTTATCGTCTCTCATCGGAACTTTATTTCGCGAAGACGGGCGCGCGAGAAGAGCCGGATCGAACGGGAATACGAAATTACGAATGGGAAACGAGTCCCGCGACTGTTCTTATTTCTTCCGCTTCGTGCAACTTTTCGAGTGAATCGGGAAAAGCCTTGAGAGTGTCTTCATAGCCACGCTAGAACTGTGAAAAAGAAAAAGGCCACTGTTTACTCGTAATAGTAGCTTCTACTGTCATTATCCGAGCGACGCGAATTGCTACAAAAAGGTACACAAAAGTGGAAGCCTCATATCTTTCAAAGGAAAAAGAGATATTCGAAGATGTGGTTTAAGCATTTCGAGCAATATTTATGAGCGATATATACCGAGAGGATTAATCAGAAGGAAGGTGCATAAATATTGCTGCTCCGCAATATTTATGGAGAGCTGCATTTTTAATTTATCGAGTTTCATGTTCCTTGTACGATTCTTTTTTTTTTCTCAGCGCCGAAGCTAGAAATCATCGTCACCTCGTCGACTTCCGTATGTTCTCGCGCGGTCCACGGAAAACGAGATCGTATGACCGACCGCATATTTTCGTCCCGAGAAATTTAATATCGCGGAATTCTTACCGGAATGTCACGCGCCAACTACGATCGAGATGGAGAAAAATATTCGGTATATCCGATACCGATTATCACGCCGCGCTGCGGAATTAGGTTCTGCGCGACCTGCGTACGTTCGCTTCAACAAACTGTAAAATCAGGTATAAAGAGTTCCAGTAAAGCAATCAAAAATATTTTAAGTATGATAAAATTAAAAATTGAAAACCGCTCGTATTTTCCAAACAATAGAATGATAACATAGGAAGGTCAAGTATGACGAGCAATAATTAGATGCCGATAAAATTCTTTAATTAATCTTTAAATTAATTAAGAGACGTTTCACAACTTTACTTAGTCGTCTTCAGTCTAAAAGTTACTTTATAACATTATTAAGTTTCGAATCATAAAAGAGATTAACAGATGAAGATGTAAATTAAACGATAAAGTTCGGCCGCACATTTTTATATATAAATCTTAATTAATTTAAAGATTAAATAAAGAATTTTATCGGCATCTAATTATTGCTCGTCATACTTGACCTTCCTATGTTATCATTCTATTTTAAGTATGCATATATTGAAAAGCTTATCAAGAGTCCTTCTGAAACTTTTTTTCAATGTATCTCTCAAATACAAGCGAGATTGGATCATGGTCTTTTAAGTTTAGTATCAATCTCCGCGTCGTAACGTGATACGCGACATTGATCCTTTTTAATATTGGTCGGTTTTTTCCTCGCGGGAATCCTTCTCGTCAAACTTTCGTGCTTAAAGAAGGCAGCGGTTGGGTCACGGGGTAATACGAGCTCCGTAGAGTCGATGGGGAGAGTTACGTCGTTATCTCTGATCCCGTCGCACGCATCTTCCACATGCTTCCTCCAGCAAAGGTTGTACTCGGAGGCTAACGATGATTATTTGTAGCTACAGTAATTTACGAAACGACAACCTTGGGAGGTCGTAACGGCTTACAGGAGGCACTGCTGTGTGTGCAGCATGCGTCTCCGGTCTGTTTGTTTTAGAGCCTGTCATAAGGAACGCATAAGAATCGCCGGGTCGGCTTAATGGCTCATCTGCCAATTTATCGTCCGGGTTCGGATGCGTGCCTTTATGGATCGTAAAGAGCCAAAGTTTCGACGGCATTTAAAGTCCAATTACTTCGGTAATAACGCCGAATCACGGCTACATTGTTGCGCGCAGGCTTCATCAAGGCACAGTAGTCACTGCGCGTAATATGTCACTTTAAGTCGCACTCGCTTCTCGTCGGGAATCAAGGAACGCGAAGCGAATGCCCGTAAAATCCGCGTAAAATCTGCGCCATCGAATGCAAACAGAATCCACGCGAGGAGTGCAATTTTTCGTCTGCAAATTAACAATCGTACGGGGAATTATTGCGCCGGAGGATGTTAGATTAGGGCGAGTTAATTAAACCGACGCAGCCCAGCACAGGTAGAGCCGCCTAAGCGCCTTAAGAGAGCATGCTGCGAGATAGACCGGGCAACGAGCAAATCGTCTAAACGGGACGAAAACGCCCGGACCGGGCGAATATTTTTGCGTCGGCAGTGCCGGCAAATTGAATGCAATTTATTACGCGCCATTACATAAAGGCCGCGGTCCGCTCGGCACGAGCCCTCATATTTTATGATAAATAACAGGTTGACCCCTCGACACGCAGGATATATGGTGAATTAATGGTGACCGTTTGGGCAAAAGTACGTACGTACGTCTGGTGGATTCAAAATTATTAGCGGCGACCGCCACTCGAATAACTCAATGCACGGAATGCCTCCTTTTTTCTTCTCGAGCCAGGGGTTCTCTAAATATCTTGGTCCATTAAAACGCGCGTGTTCTGACCCGGTTTGCTTCACTGTAGTATCTCCAGGCAAAATCGCGGATCACGCACGTAAACGCAATTTACATGATAAACTTGGGACAAAGAGGACACTAGATATTAATTAATTCTATGGTACAAATACGAAATTAAACAATTATTTTTTAGTCTAAATACGTGATTTGGCGACTATTGGACTAATTCTCTGAAAATTATGGAGATTTGAGTAAATATGTTTTGTTGTAAAAACTTATTTAAATGGTTTATGACAAAAGTTAGTATAAAATATGAATGCATTTTAGTACGTTTTATATAATCGTGAAGAAAGAAAAAGAGAGAGAGAAGGAAGAGATAAAAATGTTTAGGACCTACAAAAAATATAGTAAAGAAATAAGCATGATAATCTCAAAATGTCTCTGGGAAGGTTTTAAAAAATAAAGAAAATAGAGTAATCTTAAAATGTCTCTGGAAGGGTCTTAAAAAACTGCACTGAAATAATACAATCCGGAAAATTTCACACGCGCGCCTGGTACTCGCGGAAATTTCATTCCGTGCCGAGAAAGCGGGTATTGCGGAAATCTTCCTCTTCCGCTAAGCGGCTCCACGAATATAATTAAAACCGCGCGATAATAAGGCGCGGTGGTATGATTTCGGGCAAAGTTCGTAGCAATGCGTGGGAAAAGTACAAGATATAAGAGGCATGGCTCTTTAAAAAAAATAATGGAAATCCCTGGGGAGAGTAGAGAAGAACCAGAGACGATGATTATATTCGTGGCAATTCAGATTCGCAAATAGAAAAACGAGGTTGAACCGCAACCAATTAACATGTTTTAATGAAATCCGGCTATCGGCTATTTATTTGAGTTTTAATATGTTCCGTCTTTTTTGACACATATAACGTTTACTCCTTAAAACAAACACAATTTAAAAATTAATTTATAACAAATATGCGAATATATTAATGCGAATAATGAATGCCGCGGGTGTGTAACAGCGGCGCGTGCGAACCAACGAGAGACTGTGAATCGCAGGCGTAAACGCAATGAATAATTGCGGATGGGTTCCGCAAGTAACGAACGCACGTGATGGATCGCTCGTGGCTGCGGGCGGGGAAACGCGAATTCGAAATTCGCCGGCGGGGGTGCCCCGCGCAAAAATGACGTTCCACCTCCGAGGAATTCACCGCGATCGTTGTAGCGCGCGGGTATTTATCACGAGAACGAACGGAGAATGAACGCGCAAGTAACTGTACATAATACGTAGCGAGAGGCGCAGGAACGTGCAGAGATAACGCGAATGAACGATCGTCTGAATTCGCGTAGGGTATAGGACGATGATGACGGATCATAGGAAACGCAGAAGGGATATTAGACCTAATCTCTCTCTCTCAACATACCTTGGACATAATCGTCTGTTAAGTGGAGTGAACCACAAGAGAGAAAGAGAGAGAGGGATTGGGAGAGAGAGAGAGGAGGAGAGAATGTGTCCTTTGTTACAATAACAGAAATGTGTGTATATGTGTATGTGTGTATATCTGTTGTATCAGTTTTCATA
>NJRL01000027.1:129268-139551 GCA_003063815.1 Aphaenogaster rudis | reverse complement strand
AAGAAAAATCCTACACCTAAACCACGTCCTGAACATCAAGAAACTGAATGCATCATTTGTGGTGAAACGTTTGATGAGGATTGGATCCAGTGCAATAAATGTCAAGACTGGGCTCATGAGGCATGTGTAGATATAAATCCATCCGATTTATACTACAACTGTGATGTTTGTGTTGCCAAAAAACGATTTCGTCATTAAATATTATGGTGGCCGGAGCTACCCGCCACTTTTCTACAGAGGCCAAAATTAAGACTAAGTTTAAAGTAGTTTTTTTCTTAACTTTGCTATAATTTTTGTTTTTTCGTACTAAATTACGTTAATATATATCTTGTTGATTATTTTGGTGTAGTTCGTTTATGTTTATGTTCTTAACTTTAGTCATAATTTAAAAAATAAAAAAATGGCCGGGGCTACCCCCCTTTCCCCTATAGCATCCCGATTGATGCAACTATATGGATAGATTAGTTTATCCATGGTAAATGAGCTTCAACCGAGTTCTGGTTGCCACAACCAGATCACATGCAACTACAGCGATGTAGTTGATACACCAAAGTATATAAAGTCATATCAACCCTATACACATAACTATCATACAAAGATAACTAAGGTAATGCAGCTATGTTGTTTATAATTAAATATTTCTGGTTATGTGCACTATATCTTTTTTTTTTCGTGTAGTGAACGATGGCTCTGACGCGCTGTGCAACTCGCAATCGCCGAAATCGTCGAAACAGGCGGACTCGAAAGGCATTAAATAAAGTTTACCAAAAATTTTTAGACAGCTTAAACAATACAACTCATCCTGAGAGTTCTGATATTAATAACTTTTAAACGGTGCAGGCCTTCCTTCTTTTCCCCTCCGTCTTTTCCCGTCCGAACCTGATCAAGTACCTCCCTTTTCCCCCCATTAATAGAACTATCCTACTCCCCAGTATCTTTTTTGGAACTATCTTCATTTTCATCTCCAACTCCTAGCCATCTACCTCCGTCTCCTATCCATGACCCTTCCTCTCGATTTCCCATCCCCTTCGCACTCCACGTGCTCTAGGGTGGAATTCATCGAGGAAATTCCGATTCCTCCCCGACGCCCCCGTAGACAATTCCGCAATCTTTGAAATCTGTCCTTCGTAGATCTCTTCACCCAATTCTCAAAAGCTACCGATCCTATCCCCGCAGGGGCGATCACCCCGCGAAATAGATCTGGGTCATCTTAGGACTGCGATATCAGAAGCACCCCCCAATCATAGAATTATGATGTACATCCCTGGGGTCTCCTTACTTCATTTAATCCCTGTTACCTTCTTCCACCCCTTGTTTCCCCCTTCCTCCGTTACGTTGGAAGAAGTGGAGTAATCAATAAACTTACTCTATACCCGTCTACAAATACATACTTATGTTATCTATTTGTTCTTTTCTTTCCTTTTTAAATCATATACGTAATCTACAGGGCGGGATCCTAATTATAAACATAAAGTCTATCTCTGAAAAATTCCGCCCGATGCTCTCCGTACTAATGTAACACCCGCGAAGAAATAGTTTATTCATGCACACTCACACATACACCTACACTTTTATAGTTAAATTTAATTGTAACCTTTGTTATTATGTGTATTGTATTGATATCGCGATTATGTATTGATATTATCATTTTTCTTTGTTTTTAAAATAAATTAATTTTGACTAAGCGGTTTTATCTTCAATTTTCAATAACCTCATCACTTAGTCTCCAGCTCCTCGTAAGATCGCACAAAGTCCACTCCATAGTCACAAGGATTAAGTTCCTTGATCTAAAATTCAAAGGACCGACGAACGCACTGTTCCAGACGGGATTATAGCGGCCACATTGTCCCATCCTATCTGAAACTTGCACAGGTGCGTTCGACTCGATGGCCATGTATCTCAGAGCGCTAATTCGCGAGAAAGATTCCGACAACGTCCTTCCATGTCCTTACCTAAACCCTTGTAATTCCTTTTTTAAATAAAGAATCCTGGGGCTTGGACGTAACATTTGTATTAAGAAAAATTATTGTAAAAATATACCATATGTGATGCATGTGAACCGAAATCAAATAACGTATGCGCTTTGTTATCAAATTTATTTAAAAAAATAAAGAATCTTTTTTAATCATAAGACAAAACAGTATTTATAAGATGTAAACTTTAAAGTATAATTATCCAGTACTAATACTTGATGTCAACTAATGTTAATCATTTGTTGCTTTATATGTTAATATGTAGATATATAAATGCTGAGTCTCTGCGAAGATTGCATACGTGTGACTTAATTTTAATAGAATCTGCACTTTCTCTCTCGTTATCTAATCTTTTCAGAAAGATCAAAGTTCAAAATAATAGACATATCGAAAATTGATCTTGCATCTCAATGCTGAGCTCGTTTCATTCAACATATTCCAGCAAGATAAAACACTTCAGATCGTGTATATTTCTCATGGTTCATTTCAGTCATGGACGTAAGAAATATCTGGACGGAGCACAAAGTATTTAAACTGACGCGGGGAGTGAAGTCTTAGGGGTGAGGGGAACAATCGTCGCGTCCATCTTCATATTTATCGTCCATCTTTATATTTAGCGACTATTTTCATATCGCGCATTGCCAGACGTTAACCGAGACACTTCAACGATTCCAGTTTCCGATTATCCGCCGCCGCCATCTTGGTCCCTCATATCCGTATAAGACATTTCATTCCCCTCACCCTTTATGCTTCACCCCCGCATCATTATGCTGTGTCCTGGTATTTCTTATGTCCATGCTTTCAGTACACAAATTCCAAAATATAGTATACATACTTATTACGTTATGTATTTATACATAACGTATAGTATACATACTTATTACGTTATGTATTCTACATTTATCTCTTTAAGATAATACGGCACTGAATAAAAAAAGATTTTTTCAAAAGAAAATTGTTTGATTTCAGTGTGGAGTCATACATTATAACATATGGTCTGTAATCCAAGTAACTGGCCATTAAATCTGTATGCCTTCTTCTGTAAGATCTTATTTTGAAACGATTAATTATGTTATACATTTCTAATGAATTTAATGAAGACGCAAGACGCTCCGGATCGGAGAAAACGCTTCTGACGTTTTTCGTAAAAAGCACGCTTGTTATCGGAGGATAATCCGTAGCACCGCACGCACCGAAATACCGCGCGTTACACACGCGTGATTGATCCCGCGTGTGTCGGTGCTTCCCGGTTGTGCTGATCGCTCGACCTCTGCGTACGGTGAAACGTTTTTGCTCATTGCGCCGTTTCTACTTGCCCCGCCGTTAAACGATCTAATTAGTGACGAATCTCTCTGGCGCACTCTCGTTCCTCGCGTCACGAACGTCATTCCTCAAACGCGCTATGTAATCAGGCGCGAGAGGCAGCCTACGTTTTGCGACCTACTTTATCGCGAACGCGCGATAACGAGCGTACGGATAGAGCGTCGGAATGCATCCGGTCGCGATCGTTGTTAGCGCACTGAGCGCAAACGCGAGTCGAACGCACGCATGCACGCACGCATGCACGCGATCGCGCCGCACACGAAGCCGCGTACACGAACCGGATATCCCCCGCGACGAGAGAAAATCAGCGTGCAAACCCGCCGGGTTTCGCGCCTTCAAAATCAAATATCCCGCGGGCGGAGGCGTAATTTCATCTCGCGCGATAGCGCAATTAAAGGGAATTGTTGACAACCCGCACATGGGAGAACGGTTAATTATATACGACGTAATACGGCGCTCTGCGATTTGCTCTGGACCGCTCGCGGCTGCTCAGATGTCAAACCTGAAGCTGTTGTAATCTACCTACCACCGCGCGCGGTGATCTGAAGCCAATTAATATCGCTTCCCAGACGTCGTGCATATCATTTGTCGAAGGCTGTCGCGACGTATCGTTCTCCATTGTGATCGCTCCGCATCTTTCATCCGCGGTACCATCATACGTTCTCGCGCTTTATCAGATTTTGAAGTTCATCCTTTCGTGCTCAGGCTTCTAATTCGGACGATACGCAGGCGAACGAATATATTCGCATTTATGTACGTTTTTGTCGGGCGGCGACTGCAAAACGCGCGGCAGCGTGCGCCGACCGTCGCTGAATATAACATTTTGCTGGCATACCGCTATCGGGTTCTATCGGTCGTGGCACAGGGGACAACAATGGTTGATCTGCGCGAATGGTATTTTTATAGTTTCGGGGCTGCAGGACAGCGTAGACAGATGAGCGCGACAGAGCGACGCGTGTACACGTTTCGACACACAAAAGCCCGGTAGATTGATGCACGATTGCTCTCACATGCGAACACGGAACTCTGCTCTTCCTAGACAGCAAAATAGCTCTCACCCCCCTCTCTCTCTCTCTTTCTCTGGTAAAAACCGTGCAATGCGCGCCCGTCGAAAGAACCCGCCGTTGCGCGGAAATGAAAAAAAAACTCAAGTGAAAAAAAGAAAAATAGAAGAAAAGGAGCAAAAATACACCCCGGTAGACCGGGGGGGCAAAAAGAGCAGCGCCATGTGATCCAAATTGAAGATCGAGGAGAAGCGCATCCTTTTATTGCGACGCTGACCGTACAATGTATAGCGCAAGTAAGTTCGCGTAAGTGCTGGGACTTACTACTGAGCTGTAGAAAACCCCTTTCAGGTTAATGCAGAATGGTATAGTGCACTCGACAACGCGGAGGCGTCCCACCGGCTCTTAAATTATACCGCTGCGCCTTTAAAAGCCGTGCTTATGAAAAATAAGTGCAGATAATAGCACGGCGTGTGTAATAATAAAATTAATACTTCCAACTAAAAAAATTTATGCTGTGTGCGCGCGTATTTCTCTTCTGAGAAATAAGATATATAGGTATTTGCTTCATTTTCTCTTCTTTACTTATGCATAAATTATATTAAATATGCAATATACTTATGCTCAATGAGAGCCACTTTTTTCATCATTGATTCTGTCAACGGTTTAAATATATTTTATAATGCGGTAAAATAAATTATGTTAATTGAATAAAATATATTATCGGTGTGCTCGCTTTAGTGTGAAGAGCTTTAGCGTTCATTTTATAGAAATGTAAATTTTGTCGTAGAAAAAAGCTGCTATTTGTTACTGACGGTTCTTCGTCTAATAATGTTAGAAACTGAGGTAGTCTACGTAGAACATAGCTATTCAGAACGAAGGATGCTCCTTTGTCTCCGACGCGAAGTCGTTTTGGAAGATAAAGTCATGGTATTCGTCTCAGCTTTGCAATGGGACGTAAATTCATTACTCCTTATAATGCACCTACTTGAACCTACTTTCATTGCTAAAGCTATAGCATAATATAAACCCACACATATTGTCGACAAATATTATTTAGAAACATATTTGCGGATTTTGGTTGCAAATCGTTAAACCATGCCAAATATATATAGTTCGTTAACTATATTCGCCAACGATGTTTATCGGCGTGTATTAGGCTTCACGCGTATACAAATACGCCATCAGATTTGAATCAAAGTGTACGGAGCGTTGATTACCAATGTAATCAATATTTGACATCCACTAAAGAGATTGTTTTGGTGTTGATGACAACTTGCATTGCTTGAAATAATCAGAACGTTGATATTTAATCCAATTTATCACATATGTCGCTTACAGATAAAAATTTACAAATCCTTACATATAAATTTTTATATTAGTTATTATTATTATAACTTTTATAATTTATACTAATATATTATTATATATTATAATATTATTATTATATTATCATATATTATTATGTTCATAACATAAGTGATAATACTGTGACGCCCAAAATAAAGGATTATAATCTTTAAAAGTTAATCTTGCTTGAAATTATAATTTATATTAATCGATATCATTTAATCCTCTATAACCCAATTTTTTGTGTTTTAAAAAAATTACATAACGTGTAATTAGCAAACATTAATCTTAGAATATGAATTAACAATTAATTTTCAATTTTTTATATTTTATTATTTTATTATTTTGTACATTATAACCCCTGATATGACATAAAAGCAACAAAGCTATATTACATAAAAGTAGCAACAAAATCATTACTTAAACAATGAAAAAAGTAAAAAAATTGTTGTACGTACCTTTATAATTATATTGTTTGTATTGAAGTAAGTAATGAAAATAGGAACGATAATATTCATACGAAGTAATCACTGATTTGTAACAAAATAAATTTGATTAATACTCATTCTAGTGTGAGGAATTAAAAATCGCTGTAAACACAGACTTTTGAGTTACGAAACAACGGTAAAACATTATACTTAATTATTGTAAAAAAATTAAATAAGGCTTTAAAAATATAGATGTATGAATATGTGACTGGATTAAATTATCATACAGAAAAGTCAGCTAAAAAGTTCATAGCGTTACAGTGTATATGTGTCGCAAATTATTTAATCCGATCTCGCGAATCCATCGAATTTCAGAGACACGCAGTATCGATATTTGCGACGACGTTGGTGGCAAGAGTCGATGGTGAAAAACGGGTTTAGTCGAGACATCGTTACTCCCGTTTATAGCCGATTAAAAGCTTGACGCGAAATGGTGGCTCCATAGAATTGGCGTATTTGGGAGCTGATTAAAACGGTAATTATAAATTATGTGCTTTTTATATTGCGTTTCAGTATATCAGAGTTCACCTCGCCGTCGTTAAATGACCCACTATCCCGCCCAATATGTGTAAAATTCTCTTCTATTCTCTTCCACTGTTTGCCTTATAGATTCTCGCTTTAATACTTCCGCTGGAATAATAAAATAAGCAATAAAATATTGTAAATGCAATAAAATATTAGTGGGTAGACGCTATATTAATTGCATATTTTCTGATATTTGTATTATTATCACCTCACATTTATAGGAACCTTACAATCATACTATCAATAATACTATCAGTATCGATAAATATTGACGATATTATTGATCGTGTGTGGTTAATACTGATGGATTGATATAGAATATTAATGGTAACCCGAATTTCTTGATTTTCGAGCATCAATATTGCTGTGTAGTAGGGATATTAACAGTGATACTGATTATGTGAAGAGGACGCATCAGTATTGTAAAAAGATCATATAAATGTCAGATATTGTAAAAATATTATTAGGTTGTAAAAATATTAATGCATATTGTCAATATTACTGATTAGTATTATTAATCGTGTAAGGTTCGTATTAGATTACATCGCGTGGAATAGATGGACTATATATACGAATACATTAGATATTCTTGGAAACTAATTGCCTTATATGTGCGACGATTGCTAATACTATAACTGATTCAAATGCATAATTCTTGCATTCCGTTTCAATACAGCAGCCTTCTACAATTCGTTGCGCTGTAAATTATACGGTAAAGCACGATAAGTATAGTTATATACAGTATCGCTAACAGCATACTTTATTCAATTTAATTTGAAGCAACTCAATGCTCAAGTTTAGTTTAACGAACCAAAATACCAAGTTATTACTTTATCGCAAGGAATTCTACAATATAATTTTATATTACTTTTTTCGATATTTTCAATTAGTTCGGTGATTAAGCTTTGAATTTTTATTGTAGTAGTCTTCTAATGAATTTCGATGGTCCAGATTATATTTTCTTAGAATTTTCTTCCATCACACATATAATTTTAAATATAATCATTAAAATTTTTATTTTAATTCGTAATATATATATTAATATATCTATAATATATATAATATACGAGGGCTGTTCAAAAAGTGTATCCGACCTTTAGGCGTGAGATCAAAAAGATTATATTTATGAAGATCGGATTTCAATCTCCTTCAAAGTAGGCTCCTAAGTTCACACACTTATCCCAGCGGTTCTTCCATGCCTAGAAACACTTTTCAATCTTGGGGATCGCCAAAAACTCCCTCGTCGTATTTTTGATAATGTCATCTCTGGTATCAAATCATGTACCTTTCAGGCTTTTTTGACCAAACAAATTCATTTGACCAATCAAATTCATCTGGTCCGACAGGCTCCATACTCTCCATATATAGCTCCGTGTGACTTCTGGCTTTTCCCGAAACTTAAAAGATACATTTGATACCAGAGATGACATTATCAAAAATATGACGAGGGAGTTCTTGGCGATCCCCAAGATTGAGTTTGAAAAGTGTTTCTAAGCATGGGAGGACCGCTGGGATAAATGTGTGAACTCACAAGGAGCCTACTTTGAAGGAGATTGAAGTCCGCTCTCCATAAATATAATCTATTTGATCTCACGCCTAAAGGTCAGATACTTTTTGAACAGCCCTCGCGTATATCTATATATCTATATATCTATAAATTTACAATGCGAATTTTGTGTAAAATGTAATTAATAATAAATTTATTTATACATTTGAAGTTGCATAGATTGTTTGCACTTTAATACGCAGATAATTTAAAAATATCCACCCTAATATATGCCATAATGGTTTGCAGTTCGTTTTAGGCTTTTACGGAAGCGGAAGCGATTAATAATTACGTCTGCCGAGTCGCGCCGGTTTTCGTATCGATGATACATTCGGCCCATTGGTACTGAACCACCGATTTAAAACTGGTAATCAATTTTTAAACGACATTCGACGTTGATTCAACGCCATACGCACCGGGTGCAACGCCTGCTGACCGGAGCCCAAACGACTCGCCTGTGGCTCGTAAAATCCGAAATTACCCCGGTATTTTAAAAATCCCGTGAACCCACCACGGCGTCTGGCGCCGTGAAAGTTACAAATGTGTCTAATAGAAAATCTACGTCAATACTGCGATATGTAACATCGATATGTTAAATTGAAATTATTCACCTTTTTAACGTTCGCATAAGAAACGTGTCAGTGAAAATGTACATTTCGCACGAAATAGCTTCTTAAATTTTCTTTACATAGTAAATTTCACTAATTACACGCCAAGTGACATTATTATCATCCATATTCACTTCGCAAATTGCACTATGCAATAAATGTCCCTCTCTCAAATTATCACGCGATTATTTACGTTGCACTTCTTATTGTTAGTTGAGGAACTGCTCGCGAATATATTCATAACAGATATCTTTACCGAAATAATAAATGACCCCCTGTGAGACAGATAGAGAAAAAAAAAGATTGAGAGCCGGAATAGTCAGCGGGGGCGGCAAGGGGCGAAAAACGCGGTCCGGGAAGGCCGGAGGCTCCGCGAGGCGGGTAGGTGCGCCAGCTTTTTGCTTGATTTATATCGGAGAGCGCTGAGGCGTGCAAAGCCGCTAGACCCAAGATACGCCGGTTAACCCTAGGCTTGGCATAACTAAGGAAGTGAACTTAAAATCATATCATAATCAGAAAGAAAAAGAGAATATACGATAGATCTCGTAAAAGACGACAAAAACGTACATATACATGGAAAGAACGGTCTTGCTGAAATATGTACAAGTTTTGCCACATACAGATCTGAAAATAATTTTGTTGGACCATCAAAATAATTGTAGGACGCCCCAAAATAATTGCTAGAATATCGAGACTTTGTGCAGCATTATCACCACGCTTTAGTGTCCTACATACCTAGTTACTTTTGATAGTCTAACAAAATTATTTTCAGATCTGTATCCGGTCAAATTTTAAAATACTTCAGCAAAACCGTTCTTTCCGTGTAGAAACTTAGAGAAGATATGCAAGTATAATCTGCACGATTATTGAGAGTTTGGAATTTTGTGTGTATGTATGCTATCTATATGTATAAAAACAAATGTCCTGACTGACTGACTCATCAACGCCCAGCCCAAACCCCTAAACCTAGAAACATGAAATTTGGAGTATATTCCTTCCATGGCGTAAACATCTTCTAACAAGGGATTTTTAGAAATTCGACCCCTAGGGCTGCGTTCAGATTCTCCACCCGGGTGTCCCCAGGTATCATTTTATCCTTGTTGTTTACTGAATGTTAAACAAGGATAAAACGATACCTGAGGGCACTCGGGTGAGGAATCTGAACGCACCCTAAGGGGGTAAAAAAGGGTAAAATGTGTTTTCACGGATTCCTCAATATTTCTTAGGCTCGATAAGATGTCGATTTGGTTTTTGCTTACAAAGGTTACCCATACAAATGCTTAAAAACATAATTCAGGATTTTGCCCTAATCAACCCCTAAAGGGGCAAATCTAGATTCAAGGGTGAATTATAAATAATTACAGGGTGTTGCCCGACATGGTAGTTGTGCTAAATAAAAAATATTAACCGCAATCAAAGGAAAGTTTATTGGAGTCAATCCTGGAGGGAAGACCGAACTCCGACGC
>NJRL01000027.1:108221-122638 GCA_003063815.1 Aphaenogaster rudis | reverse complement strand
ATTAGTATGTATACTTTAATTCTGTAAAAGGATTTTGCGATCTATAAAGCCAATTCAAAGTAGTGACGTTGTCTGTAAATGTCGGTAATTCGATCCGTCCAGGATCTCCTTAAATACCGTAGCGAAGCACGAGTATCAAGCCATATATTATGTATGTGTGTTTGCATGACTGCAGGACAAACATCGCGCAAAACAAGTTAAAGCAAAAAGAAAAAAGAAAGGAAGAAAGGTTTCATCCTATGCGACTTATCGCTAGGCGCGGGGTTAATCGTAGCCTTAAGATTCTGATTTGTAACGTGACGGGCCGCGGGCGGGTCCGTTTATTCGCAACGTGCGAGTGCGTGCGCTCGCTCGTGCGAACGAGGCCCCGGCGTGCGTGTCTGCGTCCGATGATGAATCGCCTCGCATCGGCGCAGTTTATCAAAACTCTCGTTCGACCGCCGTTATCTCGCCTCCCTAGACGCGCGGAGGTGGTGCCCCGTTATACTCGGGCGGCATTCGCGCTGTACGCGCATCGGCGAATGAATCTCGGATGACTGGCATTCGATTGCGCTTCCGCTGGCATTCGCCGCCGCCGCCTCTTCTCGCGATTCCGCCCGCTAGAAATTATCGAGTGACGAACGAGCGCCGTGCGTTTACCTCGCGCGCACGCACGCACGCACGCACGCACGAACGCACGAACGCACGCACGTACGTACGCATTCACGCGTACACGATCCGACGGGTAAGGTGAACCGAGCGTTCGTTACGAGGATGAAGGAGAGATCTCTCCTTTGGGATCGCGTCGGTTCTCTCCGCGCATCGCATGCCACTGGATTCCGTTGCAATCGCAGGCTCAGCAGCGCATAGGAAAATATATCACGAATACGCCGCGTATATATTCTCTGGTATTTTATATACTTCTCTCTCTCATTGCGATCAGTTCTTATCTTCGCTCCTTGATCGTTTCCTGTGTGTATCGTTATTATATCCTATAAAATTATCAATTTTGCGAAATTGTATCTCAAATCGCCAAGGACTACGAGCTACGCGGATCACTCCTCGATGCAAAGCACAGAGGTAGACGCTCGCTCTCGGCTGGATTCGTCGGTCTGGTGTAATTATTTCGAAACGTTTAAATACACACTGTAAGAAACAGCGGCAACGCATACGGCGCGCAAACGGTGATTTTAATGCGCGGCATTGATAGTCACGTAATCTCGCACTGGCGTTATACTTTGCACTCCAAAGCGCGAGATAATTGTACGCTTGGGCCTTCTTGTCATACCGTTCATTGCGGAATAGAAGCGCGATAATAACGTACAAAGTGCAAAATGCCGGAGTGTACTGTGCGGCATTCGCGCAATTATTCGCGGTACAAGAAAATTATAACGTGTTTACCCTGGTAAAGGAATTTACAGCGTGTAAAGAAATATTGCGATTTATATATGGGCAGTGGTTGCCAATGTTTAAATAAATCCAGCGTCAAACTGACGATTTACTCTGACAAACGTGACATCTTATCGAAATACGAATTCATCAAAACTACACGGAAAAAACGATAAGGTTGCCACAACCACAATAATAGTAACATTTGGTACAGCCACATCCTGTGGTTGTCACATTCACATTGATGTGAAGGCAACTATATGCATTTGGTACAGTAAACATAGTGAATGTTGAGACAAACATATATAGATGCACTACACAAAACAATGTGAATGTGACAACCACAGGACCTGTCTCTTATACACATCTAGATGTGTATAAGAGACAGGATGTGAAGGCAACTATATGCATTTGGTACAGCAAACATAGTGAATGTTGAGACAAACATATATAGATGCACTACACAAAACAATGTGAATGCTGTCTCTTATACACATCTAGATGTGTATAAGAGACAGGTACTGACTCAGGATTACTTCGGAGAATATAGGTTTCTAATCGAAAGTTGTTCTATTTTGACTCCTCTCTATACGCTCGTTAAGTTTGGCAGTAACCTTTTGAATCACCCTGTATATGAACTTTTACGCGGGGCATTTTGAAATCTTAGGAAGATTTATTTTCCCTGGAGTAGATTCGCGCCTTTCAAAAACAATCGACCGAGCAAGACTCATCGCGTTCCATACGAATTCAATCCATTACGAATCGCGACACGTTCCTTACCTTAGCTCTGGCAAAGGTTTACAACGCACTTACTCCGTCGATTCCGTACGGGTACGCCATTATTGGAGAAATTCGTAAATAACGGGAGCAGTTGTGTTAGCACTACAGCGCGGCGCGGTTATATCGACGGCTCGAACGAGGCGATAAAATCAACTTCGAGGTCTACGTGTCAGTTTTTAGATGCCGTTCACGTTACGGTCGTTTTTGCAATGAACGGTAGCGCATCGGCGCCAACGGGCGTATTACTAGTTACTACTCGTGTTAACGGAACCCGTAATGGTTTTATTCGCTTATCAACGCGTTTATCGATTATACAACGGAGGCGATTAAAAGCGAATCGCTCCCGCGTTAACATCTTTCGGCTTGCAATTAGCCGCGTAATTGCTGTAAACACATTTGCCGCAAATCGTTCTACAAATTTTCCAAGTTACACGATTACCGTCAAACCTTTGTTTCCGCTGAAATATCGTAGGAAATGATTTATCGTATCAGGATATTCGATTTCGCTGGATAAATATAGCCGCTCTCTGAGGGTGATACGGGTTTCCGCCACAAAGCTATTCCGGAGTAGCATCGCACTCCGTTTATCCTCTCGGCTCCGGACCTCTTCTACCGTTTATCCGCGCGTACTCCAATAATCATCGGTAACTAAGACGGCGTTGGAGAGTCGCTGAACGTAAATTAGCTCGGAACTGGTTTAGCTCAATGTGTTAATTGCGCCTCTCCGGGCCCTGATTTGCGGCGCGGCAATTGTACGGTTTATCCGACACTGCGGAGCCGGGCGTAACAATTACCCCGGTGCGCGCGCTAGTCAGGTCGACTCTGTTGCACGGCATGGCACACACACGGGGTGTATATACACGCTATCTATTACCGAGGTACACGCGGAGGCAAACGGGATGGATGGGGACAGGGGGAAGTCGCTCGCTCTCTTCTCTATCCGACGGCGCATTCCGATATTGTTTTGCGCCCGCGCTCTGCCGCTCGCTTCCTCGCGTGCCTTAACCCTCCATTAAGCCGAGCATCTCGAGGTAACGACTCGCGCTCCTTCGGGGAACGAGGTGGGCGATCGGGGAGAGGCGAGGAGGACAGGGAAAATGTGCGAATGCGTATGTTCAAGAGATAGAGAAAGAGAGGGTGAGGGAGGGAGAGGAATAGCACCTTTGCGCTTCAGCAAATACCACTCTCCGGCAGTTCTTGTTCCCTTTGACTCCCACAATCTTTCACGGACTGGCGAGCAACGTCGCGTCTGCACGCGGCAAGGAGCATGCGGCACAAAGCGTCGGAGAATCGCAACGATGCGGCTGCTCGAGGTGCGAGCAGGCGTAAAGGTCAAAGTACACAGTAGCGCGAAGAGATTGGTTGCGCGTAGAGCAGCGACGGGGTGCACCTTTTCGTGCACGGTCCTTCTTCTCTCTTTTTTTTTATCGATAAAAGTGCCGCATTATATCCGACGTAATTGGATAATGACAATGATAGAACGGCCAAATTTATGAGCCTGGTACGAATTTAATTTAACGAAAATTGGAGGGGTTCCCCCTCGGAGCTGATCGTCTGTGGCCCGCGGGCGTAATTTCGAGATTCCGCAATTCGTCTCGCTTAATCAGCATAACGGCACCGGCCGTGGCAGTTTCTACAAAACCAACCCACCAGTTGCTGCCTGATGAGTGGAAAGTAAGAAACGAACATCAAGCGAAATTTTATTCCGGCTAAACCCATTAAACGCAGCGGAATGGATACATAGCAGTTTATGTCTGTCGTACTTTGTTGGCCGACGTAAAACGCTAATTAAAAATGCAATTAAACTTCCTCTATTGAAAATAGCTCTGCAAACTCGTGATATCGCGGTACAGAACGCGTATTCTCTTTAAAAAAACGCACACACAGATTTTGTATGTAATTTTTTTTCACTTTAGCCGCGCATTCGTCATCCATAAAACAATAGCGTTTTCGAGTTCGTTCATGCGGCACCGCTTTGCGTTGATTCGCAGCAAACTTGGCGATTCAACAGCGCTTCCTACGGAAGATCGGCGTAAACGTCGGGACGGCGAAATATTATATTACCCGAAGGCCAAGAAGCACCGTTGGCAGGACCAGGCGAAATTTATGCACCACGTCGAAAAATGCGTACCGCTACACGACGCGACACGTTACGTTACGCGTCGCATTTCGTTCCGATAAATCTCCCGTCGTCTCGAAATTTGCCGCGGCCGCTCGCATAATTCAGCGCGGGTACCGATCGGCAGAAAAACCTGTCTCCGGGCGCTTCCGCATATGGAATTTCTGTGTTCCCTGGAGATTTCCGTCGGTCCTCGGCTTTTCGCTCACGGTCTCGAGCAAACAGTAATACGCGGGAACTGGGATAATCCAATATACGAGCGCGAGAGACACATCTTCTCTGTTTGTATTTTAATAATGTATGATTTCCGTGGGCTCTTACTCTCTCTTTCTCTCTCGGAATGATTTGCGGATCCTCTAAAAGCGTTACGGAAGGTTTCCGGTTACGCGCGTATCTGAAAGACGATTCCTAAGGCTCATAACGTTGTCATTGAAATATTCATCTGTGTCCTCGCAACTCGCGGATTCGTAGTAACGTGATTCACAACGAGTACAGTACCGTGATTGAAAAGCGGTTTAATCTTCCTTCTCTCTCATCCGAATTATTTCCCTGAGATACTCCAGGTATCATCTACCTTTGGATCAACGCGATCATACAAAGTTCGTCGTTTCTGATTCAATTGCAATATTTCCGTAAAGCAATTCGCGACTCTCTCTAGCCTCGAGCGCCGCAACACTCCGGTTAGCACGCGCACTCGTTTTAATCCGTCCCAATCACAATTCAGCAGAAAAACCTGCTAAGGCCCGGTTTTTCATTTTCTGGTTAACTTGTAGTTTAGGCTTAATCTAATGATAATGTAAAAATGGTGTTTTTCTATCTATGGTGTTAATCACTAAAACTGATCACTAGAACTGGTTTTATAGTGATAACTTTTAAAGTTATAGTAGTTGTATTTTTCTATTTATGGTTAATCAATAAACTGATGGTTTTATAGTGATAACTTTATAAAGTTATCACTATAAAACCATCAGTTTAGTGATTAACTATAGATATAGAAAAACACAATTTTTATATTATCATCAGGTTAAGCCTAAACCACAAGTTAACCAGAAAATGAAAAACCGGGCCTAAGTGAGGCTTTTCACCGTGGGTAAAAGCGAGAAACTTTCGGCGAACAATTTCTTTCTCGTGTAACTCTTCCGCGTCCTTCTTTTCGGCGTTTCTCTCGTTTTCCGCGTCTCTTGCTCGAACGAGGTAGATCTCCTTGGCCTTCCGATTGCCTCGAAGCTCCTTCAAACACACTTCGTATGACCGAGGAGATACAGCACTCTGTACTTCTGGTCGTCTCTCTGGTCCCGTCTCTCTTTCCGTCTCGCTCTCGCTGCCGTCCGCGCTATACGTATTGGCACGGAAAACCTTGTCTCCGGTTCGTCGACTTCCGGAGCTACTTAAGAAAGTTTTCCAGTCGGTGCGACAACGCGATGCCGCACTCGAGTCACGCGGTTGCTAGTTGCAGGACAATGGATAGTTCCTAGCTACCGATAATTTTTCTCGTTGTCCGCGGAGCTTCGCCCGACTCCGAATACAACTTTGGTTGAATCCACTCTGCGTCTTGCATCCTTTATGTGCGCAAGCTACGTATTTTCGCAATTTTTAACGAAAGAAAAGGAAACCCGGAGAGATTTCTGTAACGGTTATAAAACCTGAACCATTAAGAATAATGTAGATCTTGTAAAACTTGCGGTATAAGTGAGTTAATATAATAGTTGTATCAGGAAATGCTATCTATAAGTATTCTCATGATATCTAGATGATACATTTATCATGCTTGTATAATGCAATAGTCGATATTGTATACAATAATAACGTAAGAACTCTGAGATGATACAAAAAAGATGTTGTTCCGAATTAACAAGATCTGAAATTATGTTAATCGTACTGAAAAGATTAATGTATAAATGTGATTACCCATTCTTTCTCTCGTTCACATTGAAACACATTTAATTCAAATCGCAGAACGATAATAAAATACTTCGGCAATCACATTAGGTACCTATTTGCATGTTTGAATCTGAGACGAGGATAAAACGACGCTCTTCCAAAATGAAAGCTTTCGCGTCTGGGTTTACGACACTGTTGTGCTCTCTTCGATCTATAAAAATCAGTTTTATGTATCTAATCGAGAAAAAGGAAGATAGATAATGACTATGGCTTCAACGGTCATCATCGACAAGTTAAATCTCGGAATATTCATGCAATCGAAAAATACTTTGATTCAAGGAACTTTACTTGATTCAATTTGCAAAACTTGTATTTACGTGACATCGACACAATTAAAATAGACGTTGGAAAGTAGATCTAAATTATTTTTACAACATTCCTTTATTATTGCTTAGAATACTCAATGAATCCTAACAAGATAATTTCATTCAACATCGTGCCTCGTAATGCGATCAGGATGGACAAATCAGTGCCGAAATTTGAGTATTTAGTCTGCATTATTACTTCCTGAATAAGAATTAGATATTTAGACGTTCAGCTTTTATTATTCTTAGATCGATATTCATAGTCCGTTCTTATTTCGGTGTTCCGATATTCATAATCCGTTTATTATTTAAAACAAGACCGTCTTAAGTAATGTCTTAAGATGCTAATACGGTTCTGTGATTGATTTATGATATTTTAAAACTGTACTTAAGACGGTCTTAAATATAAGAACGAACTATGAATACCGATCTTGATAAAATTTATGTACATACAAATAAATGACGAATTGGGGTACAAAATGAATTATTTTTCTCTTCAAGTTTCTTACTAAATAATAATAGAATGAAAAATGTAATTACATTATTTTATAATGCTGCAAGAACATGTCAGTTGATTCAATGCTCATTCATTATTGTTCATTTCATTTATTTATTTTCGAAAATATTACTTCTTTCGCAATATCTTTAGAACGCGATTCTTGTATCTAGATAATAATTTTACGCGCAGTGCACGAATTGCTATCATGTTCCATTATTGTTATAATAAGGTTCAAATTGCTAGGTACTAGTCTGCGATCATTTTCGCCATACGTGGCCACTAATATTAATGTAATTCACATTACATTCGTATCCTACAGTCGATATTATATTACGAATGAAAGCAGCGTATCAGATGCGATCTGAATCTCGCCACTCAAGACTTTTGCCTTATCACATCGGGTCCGAGGTGGTTAGTGCCATGTAATTGCTCGATCTTATTACACTCGGGGCACAACGTTGTTACTTTAATAGCGTGTAATTGTGAACAGGGTAGACTCTGGCGATATCCAATCGAACATGAAATCTATTCCCCGCCGTGGTCTGCGATCGCTCGCCATCGCGGATTCCCGATCGGCGTCGATTGAGACACTAACCAGCCAGAAAATGGAGACATTATCCGCGAGCGATTAAGATAGCGATCTGTGGCCGGTAAATTTTTAAGGCGTGCTGAAATTGCTGATCCGGCGCGTTCTAATCTCTTAACGATCCCTCGATCGGATTAAAACAATGGCGAGGAAGGAGGAAAAGTACAGAACGGATGAACGTATGCTCTCGATGCTTCAACAATAGTGTTCCTTGAAGCGGTAAACGCGAGACATCCGACAGAAAGCAATTTTCCGAATGCTGCGCAATCTATATTTGTATGACTGACCGAAATGAAAAATTTCAAGCGCCTTATGTTTGCACTTTATGAGGATAACTCTTTTCAGATAGATCTAATTAACACTATTAATCTCACCGGAAATTGTACATGTACTGAAAATAATTTATCGCAGAGCAAGTTAAAGGTGCATCTGCAGAAGGCGATTGTTTTCATTGAACATAATCTTGTAAAGATACCATCAATTTCTTTGCTTTCGCATCGATTAATAAATTCGACTAATAAATAATGTAACGGTTGAATTATCCTCTTTCATATCACTGATCTTGTCAATAAAAAAAACGATAGCATGAAATTATCATCAATAATTGCAGAGCGAGCGTGGAATAATAACCGGGATGACAAAGCTCAGTTTAAGAGAACCGCATCGCCGTTTTCTGAAACGTGAGTACGATCTTACGAATAAATCTACGGCCGTTCGATGCCTCGAGTGAACTGCACGGGATTAAATTTAAATTGTAAGCACGAGTACGGGAAAATAAAGGTTTTACTGCGGAATTCGATGGGAGCACGCCGGCCATCGAAGTACTCGCGCGAGGAAAATACCTCGCGAGAGTCAATACTATCCCCATTGCGCCGCGCTTCGTAGGATTCGAGAATAGGGCGCTACTTCGTTAGTACAAACCGCAGAACGGGAACGTGATCCAATCGTCCGTCTCTCGCTGGCTCTTGCGGGTTGCGGGCAGAACGATGTATCTGATCTCGCATCACGAAGCGCAATATCTCGACCGTTGCGTTTTGTTCGTTGAATACCCGACTGGCATGCGAGGAAGAAACTTCACTCGCCGGTTTAAAACGCCGACTCGAATAGACTACTCGCATGACCCATGAATATTAATCAAATTAGACGCATTTACATAAAATCGCGACTAAACCTCAGAATTTAAATGTACGTATCATATACGGCTGTCTCACTCAGCACGTAATAATTACCGCTGTAATTGTCATTCCCGATCAGGTAAAAGTAACGTTATCGCTAAATAATTATAATTAAAAATAAATATGGCAGTTAGAAAAAACCTGGCACGAGAAGAAAGGGCAAACGCAAACGATTCGCAATGATTGTTTGAGGTAAGATTACCCGCCACAGTTAAAAAGATTTGTGTAAAGGGAATAAAAACCACTACGTCGCGCTAGTGGTGTTTATCCTTTATTTGTGTCTGGTCTGCGATGAGAAGATGTTAAAACAAAGGCGCCGATTTTCTTTCGAGAAAAATAACGTTTCGTGGACTTGGAAATGTTTCGAGAGTAAAATTGTGCGAACTTTGCTAAAATAAAATCTTCCGGATCAACGAGGTCCGCCTTGTGAGATAATTTCGGAAGGTAGGATCTACATTCAGTGCGATGTATAGTAGTCCGGCCGAGCCTGGAAGACGTTTTCATACTGACGCGAGTTCGTGAGAAATCGTGTACGGAGCTATCGCTGAAATTTCAGCCGGCTCCATTTATCAGGCGGCTCCTCGCAGCCTCCTCACAGCGCTGGACCGCGGCGCGGAGTATCGCGGCACCGACCGGCGCACCGAGAGCGAAGGGAAGAATCCAGATGCTGGAGAAACGTTACATACGGCACGGACGTGTCGGCCATGGACCGATAGCGATCTCTCGCGGGGAATTCTCAGTAATGTTATAAGTCCTGCGCTTCGAATAACTCGGATAATCGTTTTACAGATTCCGTGTATATCGTGCTCGCGCTGACCCACAGTCCCTGGCGTACGTGCCCTTCGAGGCACTTTAAAAGGGCGTGAGAAAAAGATGATACGGGAGAAACGAGATTTCTTAACCTGGCCTACACACTGTAAAAAAAGCGTGTAAACTTGTGTGAACGATCAATATAATTTTATGTATATTTTTTTTACAGAACAGATAAAATTCGTCTAACCATTAAGCACGGAAAATATGCAGTGTAGCACATAGAGACCCAATTAACTTTTTCAACGACGCTGAAAGATGAATTTTCTTTGTCTCGTCGGATCAATTAAATTCTAGATTTTGTACTTCCGCAATTTCGCTATTACGCGACTGCAATTTCCTGAATGAAGGCACAAGGACGTTCTATTCGACCCTAGTAGTCGCGAAGGAATTCATTAAGTCGAGGAGTATGGTAACTATTTACAATTTACATGATAGAAGTACGTAATTATTTACTTTCCACGGTACACGCAGTCCAAGTTGTCTGTATAAACGCGTTTGACAAATAAGTTTACAACTATGTTTACAAGAGCCTTATAATAATATAATCAGCTCATAAGGATGTATAGGTAGTGATGTTAAAATTATCGTATGACCCCTACACATCTCACGAAGCAATCTAGAACGAGTGTAAAATTTGCACCAGCCACGTCCGAAAGAAAAATAGTCTCTCGAATCAGCGGATCAACGGAAAACAAGACGTAACAGCTTATCCGTTGCTAGATCGATAGCGGGATGCGGCATATCGGGCCGTCGTTATTGGAGCGCGTTTAATGAGTTGTTGTGTGATAATTTAACGAGTCTACCGGCAGAGATTGGCCACGTTCATGACACCGCGCCATTAATTAAGCCGCTTGAGTTTCAACGGTTGAGTAATCAGGCAATGTATTCCGTGTCAGAGGTAAGGTGCAATAATTTAGATTATGGCGATGAAAACCGATTCGACTTTGTGTATACCAACGACTTCTAAGGAGCGTATTAGCTCTTCGTGCTCGACTGGCGCGCATCTAATGGCGGCGTCTCGAGCAGCTTGCGCACGACCGTACCAGATGTGTACCAGTCCGGATAATTCATAAGTACGCTAGGCATTTCCGGTTGCCGATACATGTTGTCATCTAGTGATTCCATAATGCACATCCATTATATACGTAATTGTAAATTAATTTCTGATAATTGTCTCTCTAATAATTATCCGTTCAATTCTCTTTTATGACATAAAGAATCCAATGTAAATCGCATATTTGCACACGTAATGTTTCGATTATATTATTCCGCACATTTTCTGATATTACGAAAGGGAGCTTCGATTAACGTTAATGAAGAGATGCAAACGACGTTCAAGAAAATATGATTCTGCGAATAAATATTGGAGCGGTAATAAAAGCCGACCTCGTCGCGATCGCGCCGCAAGCGTCCCGTCGCCAATACACTTTTCCCGATACATTTCGCAGTGCAGCTGCGAGAACAGATAAAAACTTTACGGCCCTATCGGGTATCGGTCCCTGTTGCATAACGCGCAGAAATTATCTGGCAATCGCACAAAATGTAACAATATCCGCGCAATAATCTCAAGTTCGTGCAGTTACTTAACGTTTGATTTTCGACCGTAGAGCTACGCTCGGTGAATCTTAAAATTATCAATATACAATACATCTCTATTTTTCGTTGTTTATAGGTACAATTTGTTAATACACGGAGAAAATTTTATATTAAAAATTACTATGTATGGCAGTAGCCGTGGACCATTGCTGGAATTATAAAAATTTTTACTATGTTATTATATTAATAATTATTAAACTCTTTCGTGAAAACATAGTAAAAATTTTTATAATTCCAGTATGGCCCACGGCTACTGCCATACATAGTAATTTTTAATACAAAATTTTCTCCATGTATTGATATATTTTCCCGCAAGCTGTGATTTTAATAATAATTTATTGGATATGGAATCAATTATCGGTTATAGAAAAAAACACATCATGAGAATAATAATATAAAAAAAGTGAAAGAGTTTTTTCCTGAATATTTTGCATTATATGCAACGGAAAGAACGGTTTTGCTAAAGTATCTAAAAATTTGGCCAGATACAGTTCTGAAAATAATTTTGTTAGATCATCAAAAGTACTACGTGGGACGCTCAAACATTATGATAATGCTACAAAAAGTTTCGATATTCCAGCTACTATTTTGGGCGTCCTACATTATTTTGATGGCCCAACAAAATTATTTTCAGAATTGTATCTGACCAAATATTTTTAGATATTTCAGCAAAACCATTTTTTCCGTGTGTGTATTAAAATTTGATAGATAATTAAAACTTTCATGCGTGCGTCCGTTTATAAAGTCGTTTATAAACACTTTTTCGACGTGTGCGATCGTCGCCTACTGCAATTAATGTAGATTTATTCGCTCGTTGGCGAACCCCGTTAAATCATCAGTGTAACGGCACAGCTGTACGAAATGCGGAGAGCGACATAAGTGAGACATTTCGAGCAGTGTGACGCGCAACTCATCGCTGAGAACTATTCGCTGTACATACGTACCATGCAACCGCGCTAAGGTAATTGCGATAAGTAAGTTCTCGAGCGAACTCGATCCACTTACAATTTCATCGCGGTAAACTTTCGAGACTTTATCATTGCAACCTATATTTCATTCCTAAACTCTCTGACGCTTCTCGAAGACGCGCAGAGACTTCATCGTAACTGAGCCAAAGACATACGTTTGCCTTCGCGATTGTTGCCGGAGAGTAGGATTGTTTACCGGAGAGTAGGAGGAGCGGGAGGTTTCAAATTTCTAGCGAATTACTCCTCCGCGATTCGGGCCACTATTATGTTAAATAGATTGGAAGAAGAATCAGGAGAGATTTAGGAAATATTTTAAATGGCGAACCCCTTCGGGCACGTTCACCATTGACGTAATGATAAACAAGCTTTATAAAACCACTTGTCTTAAAACGCTTACCATCGAGAATGGATATTTATAAGATTTATAAACGGTGGTGTTTCTCATTTATCATCGCAGCAGCGGTATGACAGCAAATACAATTAAGCGCGTGAGATCATCTAAACTTGAAAAGGTATTATACTTTCGCGTGGCCGAGGATGTATCATTTTACGAAGGCTCGTCGCGTCTAGTTTCGCAAAGTACTCAGCGGACACCGTAAGACCAGGATATTAGAAGCGCTTCCGCGAGATCCACGTCCGTAATGACTGTTTAAGTTATCCTGAAACCAGCCACCCCGAGTTAACCTAATTGACACAACTGCCACTTAATAGATCTATTACACTGGACGTACCTTAACACGGCTGGATTAAGTAGGCTCAATTTCACCCCCGGCGACAACGTTGCGACGACTTTTTCTCGTTACACGATTCTAACTCATAAAATATAAATAGCGACGCGGACACTACCTTTAGCGATAATAAGTAAACTCGAGCATGCACAAGTTGATGTACGCCACGGAAAAAAAATTTTATTATTATAGCTAATCATGATTTGCTAAATTGTGTTTGCTGTCGTGACTATAAATTTTCAAACTACAGCAAAATGTTTGCTATAGTTTAGAAATTTATAATCACGACAGCAATGAAATAGGTATCACAGCTAAGATTTTGCTGCCCATATATTACGACTGCAATTTAGTTACTACATGCAGTTTTTAGTTACGGCAGCTACTTTTCTTTCGTGGAAAAGAATTGAATAAAAGAGCTATAACGAAACCAGGTATTAAAAAAAGCAAACTTAAAAAAATCGGCATTAAAAACTTAGAAAAGTTATTTATGTACTAGAAGATAAGATATAAGAATTATCTATAACGTAACGAAGCAAACAAAGAACGTCAGACAAATGATGATAAAGCACGGAAGTTGGCATTAATCGCCAATGGAGATGTATCAATGAATTGATTGGTGATGCCGCAATGCTGGTATGAAGAAACCCGGCTATTCGAACCCTCTGGCCTCGAGAGATTGGCGTTGTAACTTCTATAGCGGGGTCGTAAAATCTTTTTTATAGACCAAATGATGCGGATATGATACTGAACGATCGCGGGACCGGTCGGAGATATACGGCGAAACAATAAATTCCGCCGCATTGATTCTGCGAAGATCCCGCCAGCGACCCGCCGCGAATCTTCGACACACGAAGCGTCATTGTGCGAGCATTACAGTTTATGTCTCCTCTAACGAGATAAAACCATTCCAAAACTTTCTTCATAAAATATTTTACTTTATTCTCTCATAGAATTCGTCTTAAACTGGCGTCTTTATATTCCGCCGTTGAGCGATGAAAAATTATATCTCAAAGATTTCGCGCAACGCGACCGATCGCAACGAATTGCATGGCTCTACCATAAATAATATACGAACGAGATTAATCGTACGAGAAAAACTGCGAGACAGGTACGTCGGATCCAATCGGGAAGACGCTCCGAAACCCGAGGTTGCTAAATTCAATTGAATTAATCCAAGACGTGCCGCGCAGAAGCATCCGCGGGAAATCGATACATATCAGGAGCACGTGAGTTCGGATAAGCATTTTGATAATTGCCGGTATAATAAAGCTTCGAAACCGGCTCTCTCTCTGTCTCTCTCTCATTTTCTCTATCATATTTTTGCCGATGATAATTTATGTTTGTTTTAATTTATTGGTGGGGCGGGCAAAATGCAGAATGCCCACCTTCCAAAAAATTGATTTCAACCCAAAATCTTTTTGGTCCTATCTATATATTTATAACCAATTATGTGTATTCTTGTATACGAGAAATTATTTATGTCCAACTCCATCTGTAGTATGAAAATTGATATAACAGATACACACACACACACACACA
>NJRL01000027.1:92969-107901 GCA_003063815.1 Aphaenogaster rudis | reverse complement strand
CCCCCTCTTTCTCTAAGCACTACAATACTTGCTTCGAGGTACACAGAAAAACAATAGAAATGCCATTAAGCCCGCTATATTATTTACGCCCTGCATCGCGGGAGAATGACTTTATGACTGTGCCAAAGCAGTCGGTGCGCTTAAACGCCTGCGATAACAGATTAAAAACGAAACTGGCGAAAAATTTACAATGTGCGTTTTCGCACGTATGCAACGAGCGATTGCGAATGCCGTTGTTACGCGTTGGCGCGTTGTTACACGCCACGCCAGCAATGCAGACTGCCGATTGTCGACGTGTTCGTTTAATTCGGCGCATATTTCTGCGCGCGGAACTGCGAGGCTCGAATACTCCGTCCGTTGAAAAAAAAGAGAGGGGGAAAACAACCGTATCATGAAAAATCGGTGACCACCGAATTCCCAATTAACTCCATGTTACACGGTTACAATTGTTTAATTAAAAAGTTATTCGAAACTGTTTTATTTCGCTAAATGTTTGAGACGACTATTTCCGTACGCAAATATCTCCAATTTATTGCAATCTCCGATTACACAAGGGTGCAATTAATGTTGAAACTGGATATTAAAATGCGCCCGCGAGACGTGCAACGCTATCCCTATGTTATTTAGAAGATGTACGCTTCTCGCGTGCCTTCCTCTTACATTTAGATCGCGTAACAGCGTTACATCCGCGGTACTAAATGCGCTAGTATTTCGAAGACCGCTCGCGTCATTAGCATTCCCACCTTGCCGCAGGTAAATCGGACCGATCTTTCATTCGCAATAATTATCCTTACGATTAATAGAACGCGGTGGAGTCGGCTGCGCCGGCTGAAGTCTGATGAGAAGCGGAAAACTTATAATGGCCGGCCACTCCTTTAGATTCTGTCCACGAAGCCGCAGTTGGCGCGATGGTCTCCGAGGGCAGAAACTGTCTCCTGGCAATCTGCCGGACGAACCTTTAGTCCGTAGCGTCCGTAGCATCCTGCCACGTACTTTCCACATTTTTCCTCGCGAAACATCCTTCCGACAAGAAAAATACAGAGTTACATACACATCTCCGAATGTTTGACATCGTACACGCATGATGAGTAGCGAGGTAAGTGGAACCTGGCGTTATGGCACTCGAAGAATGTAGAATCAGAAAATTTTTACTTCAACAAATTATAACTGACATTGCATAACTTTAAAGAAACATGACTCGGCGAAGAAGTTTCAAATTTTTAACTAGCACATTGTTAGCGAAAAATACGGAGTGCTTTTGCAATAAACTATCATGCGAAATGCGATGTACATTCGTGTTACGGCTGCACAAACTCTAAACTTCTAATGAGATTACATCTTAATTGAAATATGGTACGGGCATTAAAGCAGCAACGGTGAACGACCATTCAAGAAATATTGTCAGACAATCGGACTGTGTTCTCGATTGTAAATCTTTCGCGGGCTATTACAAGGTATCTGTGTGATAAGTTGTCGCCGTTATTGCTGGCAATTAGTTGCCCTACTCCGATATAGTTCGCTTCCGGTGTGCGTCTATACATATTTCCAAAGGTAGGGATGGGTTGCAGCAGAATTCGGCAGCCGGGAGGTTGTGCAGATGCGGCGTACACCAAGGTTGAGTGGAATATTAGCAACATTATAAGTGGGTTGTAGATTGCCGAAATAGGTTGGCCGCAAACGCAGCCGCAGGACGTCGCGAAAGGACCGACAAAGAGGGACACGAGAAAATTTGCTGGTAGAAGCGCATAGTGCAGAAACATCAGAGAGAACTTGCCTTCGTACTATCATCTATGTAGAGAATGTTTGCACATTTAACGTCAAATATTTGCAGGATTTACCCTCTCATTAAAGTAGATAAGAATTCGTATAACTGCGTATTAACAGGTAAAATGATCTATATGTGTTAAATTATAAATGTAAAGTACGAGTTCCTCATCTGAGACAAGACAAATAAGAATTCGTATAACTGCGTATTAACAGATAAAATGATCTATGTGTGCTGAATTATAAATGTAATGTACGAGTTCCTCATCTGAGACAAGACAAATAAGAATTGTTATATATATCTGGGTTACGACCGGTACCGATACTCGCATTGTTCGGAGGGTTGTGCTTTCTATTTTATATAATAAACACTAGTTCATGATAGACGGAATCCTTCTCCCCGCCTATTGTGTCTTTTCCTGTCTCTTTAATCAAGTTTCATGATGGAGAGGGCGGAGCCCCCCACCCCGCCGGGGGGCTTCGCCCCCCTGGCCCTCCATCCTCCGCGCCCTTGACTTCCTCATGGGGAAGCTTCGCCCCATACCCCCCTTGCACCTTTAGTTGGGACCACGCGCACTTTATTCCTCACATCAAAAACAACTTAATTACTTTTATTAATAACTTTTGAATAAATAGCGATCGACAATTGAATCCTTTTACATGTTACTCAGGGTCATGTCTTTGACAACATATGTCAAGGTGAGCGTCATCTGTGAGGTTGCCCGCTATAAGCACATTTACCCTTTTCTTCTCATTTTCATGACGATATCTTAGAAAATACAAGCGACCCCCAAATTTTATCAACAGTTTTGGATTTAGGGGGCAAAGATACATAAAATCTACCACCTCTCAATTGATTTCGTATAGGCCCTAATTGTCTAGTTTTACCGAATTGTTAAAGTTTACGTATAAGATATAAGTATAAGATAGCTAAATGATAAGATATAAATAGTTAAATGTACAATGCTGTATGAAAAGGCTGCGTCCATAGGAGACTGATATTGATCATGACATTATATTTTATTAGAGCTGCTTGTGGCTGTTATGGCACTTAATCTCGGGCTTTATAGCGCCAGTGTTCGATATGCACAATGCACTTCTGCATATAGATCTATCGATAAATTTACGAAAACACGCAAATAATTAAATCGAGGACGCTCGTGTTAGTTCGCGCACATCCAGGAAATTGGGCATTCCGCTCCACGGAATTAAAGTGCCGTATCGCGGCTTGATGTCATATTCAAAATCGTGTTTTCGATGACGCCAGCTTAATACGTGCGCGAATTTTTGCCGGAAAGTGGACGTTGATCGCCATCGGTAGATTGCAGCGTACTACCGCGAACACATAAATGGGAATTTCTTTAAAGAAAGGCTCAATCGAAGCGGATGGAAAGAGTGGGCAGAGCGTAATCGAGCGAAAACATCGACACAATGGATGAATACAGCGAGTCAAGTCAATAATCGATCCAGTCACTGATAATCCAAATCAACTAATCGATCTCAATTCTTCCAGCTATCTGAGCCTAAATTACCCTCTTTTAAACCACGCAGAGCAATTACGCAGAATTTTAATAACACACGTAAAAGTACATATAAAATATGTGTTTACTTATTCATATAAAATGTGTGAGATTATTTTTACGAAAGTAAAAGAGTGAATGTGAAGAACTTTTATTCGGCAAAGTGCAACGTTGCGGCGCGCAAATCGCTCTTGACATCAAGGGCGTCCGTCCGGATAACCAAACGGCTGTCATCACCGTCGCCTCTGCTTCTCATCGTATCTTGAATGTACTCGACACCACGCGCACTCGTTACACGCTGCAATGTAGGAAACAACAATTTCTCCGAATCATTGTCTCGGGGCGACAATGATCGATGAACTATGCGGCGAGGACAATGTGCCAGGGGTCCGGGGAACGGGTCCACCGGCTGTAGCTACATTATGTATTGCGCAGCATCGCGTACACGTATGCAGCGTGAACCGTACAGAATTAATACCATCATCTGTTATTGAGTGCTAATCGGTAGTGTTCAAGTTCATCTCTTTTGGTGATTGAATTCGAAACTTACACTTTCTGAATTAAGCATTATGAAGTATATGAGATATACTTAGCTTATAACACAGAATATTAATTCATAAATTAATATATATAATTAAAATGAAAAGGCACTATAAATATCTTCCCTTTTATACATATCTAAAATTGTACAAAAGACCTTTGAAAAATAAAATTAAAACAGAAAATGAATCGCGTTGGTAGAAAAATTTAAATAAGAACGAAATCTACGTAACTTCGAAAAATATTTTCTAAATGTTACGGGAAAGTCTCGAACATATTTTACTGTCTTCGAGCAACTCGCTCGATATCTGCTGGAGATGTATTTATGGTGTCTTGTGTGCTATATTCCCAGTTCTAATGCAGAGAGAGAGTACTTATATATAAATATATATCTATAAAATTAAAATTAAAATTAAAAGGCACCATAAATATTTTCCCTTTTATACATATCTAAAATTACACAAAAGACTTTGAGAAATAAAATTAAATAAAACATAAATGACCCGTTTGTAGAAAAATATAAATAAGAACGAAATCTAAGCAACCTCGGAAAATATTTTCCAAGGAGAGTCTCGATCATATTTTGCTGTCCTCGAGCAACTCACTCGATATCTATGCCGAGAATAATGTATGGGAGGTATTTATGGTACTTGTGCCATTCCTAGCTCTCGTACAGTACTCGGAACTGTCATTAGACTAATTATACACTGCTCATACGGTTGGTGCCTGTAGAGACACCAACGTGAGGATCGCGCTATATGATTCCGCGGTGGCTCACGGCGGCGACACAAATTCCGCATCCTTCTTCCCGGTCGTTACGCGCACACGATTTGCAGCAACACGATTTTCTAGGTGACAATTCTCGCGACACGCTAGCACGAATTGTTCTACTTTCGGGTGAGCGTTTCGTTTTCGCGAAACATCTAGGAGCGTGTTCTATTTCGCTCCCCATTATAGGAGGGAAAAACGCATAAGTTTAACACGATGGCTAATCAATTTTCTTACAACCATTGGCACATGAAATCTACCTATCGTTTTTACTCCAAGACAATATCCAACATATTTACGGCGAATACAGGGATTACAATTATATAAACTATGTTTGTGAATCGACTATTTTTATAACTGCATTGTTAAACGGTTTGTCTTCTAGGATCAGCGCTTTTCTTATTGTTCTTGTGCCGTGTATAAGATTACATGTACCACGTACGTAACATTTATCAATGAGAACAACCGCTCGTTAATCGCAAGTTCACTTGAATGATGATCGATCGGGGAGTTCTTATGACGCGTTTTATGTAGCCCCGCGTGCGTATACGCACACCGATAATACCAGCGTGCGCACCTCACGCTCGTCGAGTAACGAACGAGTCGATCCCGAGCCCAGATATTGCCCTTATAAATGAGTCAGGATGAATACCACCGGGAGATACGAAACTCGCGACATAAACGACATTAATTATTATCTTCGTCCGACAAGCCCTATTCAGGAGATTTCGTTTCGCGAAGCACAGGACGGCATATTTCTGCATGTCCTGCACAAAACTTAAGGCAGCTTCCGCAAGATTCATTAGCTGTTACTGGCGGATTAATTAGCTCTCGGGGGATCAATAGACTGTTATTTACGCTCTCATAAAAGCGGCGTATCTCAAGAAAAAGTACGTAATTATTATACTCTTTGTGTATATATATATATATATATATATATATATATATAAAGTAATTATTATACTCCTTATATATATATAATAATTATCTCAATTATAATTATATATATAGATTACTTTTTAATTAAGAAAGCAATCATTATTGCCAAATTATCGCTAGTATATTTAAGTATAACATTAACCATCGACTTTCTTTACAAAAAGAGTATAGCAAGATTACGTTCATTATTACGCGATAATAAAACTTTATCTAATCACGCGTTGAGCACTCTCGATCGATCCGCGAGTATTGCCCTCATCCCTCACTCTTGACTCGATTGTTTTTTCAATGAAATTGAAAATGCATGCAAATGCACCTCCAAAACGAGGACGAAATTCCTTTTTCTTTCTAGCACCTCGACACTGATTTCAATATTAATTCGAAGGAAGGGCTTCGCAGAAGTTTCCAAACGCATTACTTTGCATACGGATCGGCGGTGAATCGGAATAGAAATCGTCGGCATACATTCAACGTGGCGCGCCGGTTCTCCTAGTATAAACGCAAGAAAGTTTTAATTGCTTCTACTGTGCAACACGCCAAAAGTACGCACGTGTCTAATATGGCTTCGACATCGAACAAGCGTTACATATTGTATCGTACGTCTTAATTCATGTCGCAGGTGATTATATTTTAACAGAATCTTTCGAATAATCTTTAAATCGTTGAATATGACAGCAAAACTTTCTCAAAGTTGTAATAAAAAATTAAGATCTGAAATCTCATAAGCGTTACTTGCACGGTTTACTCGTAAACGTTTTAAATGTAATAATTCCGTTCAATTAAGCTTATAAACTCGCCTCAATCGACAGCAACGAAGATTTAATTAAACAAATAGGATTATTCGCAATGGTCGAATATGCACAGCGAGTACGTCTTCGTGAAAGACGGAATCGTCTCTTTCTAGGAGTAAACATTTAACTGGAAGCTTTCCAAACGATGTACTCTGTCAGGAAAATTGAGAATTTACGTACTTCTGCAGGTAGCTGGCGATGACACTAAGCTTTCACACACTTGCAAAGATCGATGATAAGAAGATTAACGCAGTTCCTGCTTAATGCACGGCATATTCGTGGAATATAGTTCTTCTCAACTTATGCAAATACAGTATTTTCTTTGGATAAAAAAAGTTACTTTTCTTAGTCGTTACAGTAATTATCATACAGAAACTTATTACTTTGTTGTTATTATACTAATTCTTCATAATTAAATTATATTCGTAAATAACTGTGTTGCGCGCATAATAATGCTTCTGGTTCGTAAAATGTTATTAAACGGACAGTATGTGTATTTACAGTGTAAACTTTGCAAGCCGGGAGCACTCGCAGAACTTGAAAATACACGTTTACAGCTTTGCTTGCGTTATTACGTTTTACCGCGGTAAAATATAAAGTGCATCTACTGAAATTCATCTCGGTTACGTGAGAGAATGATTATTGATCCTTGTTACATCATGAAAGTTTGAAGGATCTACTATACTCTCCTTCAGCCACGGCCTGCGTAATTAAATTTTCACGAATCGATCGTTCATCGAGCTCCGCTTTGCTTTATGGCGTTTCGCAGAAACATATCGCAATGTCGACGACCTTACGTCGTTTTTCGCGTTACGAAGGAGGAGAAGAAGGAGAGAAAGAGAAAATGAGAGAGAGAGAGAGAGAGAGAAACGCGTACCGAGGACGATGGAAATCGAGCACCTACTTTACATTCGCCATTCGAAACTGGATCAGATACAGGACGATTTAGGTAAACGTCTCGGCTGAATCCGACCCACGCTTTCTCGGATAACACTCAGACTTCGTGTTGTCCCGTTTCTGTCGTCCTTTTATTTTACGGATTTACTCGACATGTGCGTGGTAAAGCCCTCTTGGCCGTAACAGCGCATCGCTTACGCATACGCGTACGTTATGGATATTTACCGCAACGATAAATGAGCGTTTTTTGAAAGAGATATCAGTTTTGACACAGACAAAAAGATTTTATTTCATCTACGCGAATGTTGTTGTGAAAACTGTGATTTGCGGTCATCAGGTAACGTCTCTCTTTGTATCGCGATAAATATGAGCGTATAGAATACACGGTAAACTCGCATAGAATTAAGTAAACGCTAAACGTACATGTGATTGTTGATAGCGGAATGGAAAGTGCGAAAGCACCCTTTCAAGATTCGAACGATAGATTTCGCGATGTGAATTATTACATTTGTAGGAAGTACAATATACAATTATCGCTTCAGGGGACATGGCTGTTTCATTGTACTCTTTCTATGTCCACTATTTTGTATCTACCATTCGGATCAGTGCCATCAGTTTAAAAACATTCGTTATAAAACGCTGGAGGCTTTTATATACACAAGCACACTGATTATATGCATTTTATTTACAATAAATTAAAACGTATGATAATTATTTTTATTGAGCCAATATTTTTGTAAACTTAATGAAAAAATTCTATTATTAATAGAAATATCATTAATAGAACTATTATTAATTAATTCTTTTACAAGCTCTTTTACAAAAAATTAATTCTTTTATGAATTTGCGATATTAATACACAACAAATGCATGTAAATGAACAATTACACTGTCAAATGTGCGTACTTCCATCGTAATATCACCAAAACACAAATTTATTCTCCAACATATTCCCAACAGTTGCCACTTTTCTTCTCTCCGGGGAACAGGTGAGATAGCAGCATGCAACATAAGGAAAGAAAAAAAGAGAAAGAGGCGAGTTGCTTCATCTGACGCAGCCGGGCGGAAAATAGCTAATATTCTAAGACATCGGCGACATCGCAAGCGAGATGGGGCCTCCAACTGGCGGCTCGTCTGTATATACTCGGGAGCACGTTGTCCCCTTCCTGCCCCTATACTTGTTTCCTCTGCGACCGCTTGGTCCTGAAAGCTCCGAAATTTACCAACGACAAAAGACGGCAATGCCGGTCGCAAGCTCGTTCTGACATTTCAATCTGATTCAAGCCCACGAAATAAGGAAAGAAGAGCATCAGCGTCTCTTTTTCTGCAGCAACGTTACTGCCTACAAATAAATCTCCGGATCAGAGCACAAAAATATCCTGACGAACTTTCTCTCGGCAAACTTGGAAATTTTTTTCATCATAGCGAAATACATATAACGTAACATGACGAAATTAATCAGAGGTAACAAGAGAAGTAAACCCTCTCGGACGGAAAATTAATATACCGCGTATTTTTCAACCCGTCGCAGTGAAAAGTTGCAGATATATTTATACTTTATAAAAAATTTATGAAATAAAACATTTCGGATATTATCTAATTAATGAATCCTAATTATAACAAATAATAATGCCAGTGGATTGATTTATACGAATTGGTAACTTTCGGCCAATTAACAGTATGAATAAGTAATAAAATGATGTCGGTTGGAGGATAATTTAAAGGAACATACAAAGCGATGAGTTGATAAACTTTGGTTAACTGCTGATAACCCGTTTCATGGTTCGTTAGAGAGCTACACAATGGCATATTTCACTACATAAATATCATGGTACATAATCCGACTTTTCTGTTTTTATCTTCTTAAAAAATGTAATAAGTCTTCCGTGAATGAATCTCGAATTATGTTTTCTTTATGAAGGTATAATTTTAAAATAAATTATATAATTATTATTTTTCTAAAGAGAATAAAAATGACACAGGACCTCAAATTTTTTTTAATTGACACAAACTAGACCACGTATACTATACGTATTTTGGATCGCTGAAGTCGAATCCGTTGGCCGTTTTTGTCCACCACGTCTAAGTTTTTTGTAAATTGCAAAGAAATATATTATAAATCACTTGAAATTTTTAACCATAACTGACACAACAAATTCCTTTTAAGGGTTAAAAGTCCTAACAATGTGCTTAATTTTGATTGCAATAAAACTCCAACATGTCACATACTGTAGTTATAATATGCCAAAATTCACTAAAATAGCCCTTTTTTGCAACTTTAACTGCAATTAACTCAAAATTGTGACGTGATAGAGCAATTTGGCCAGCGGCATTGTTTTTTGCGACTCAAAATCTATAAGAATCACCTACTCTGATCCCAGTCGATTTTCACAAATTTCTTTTTGTGGTCCTGTGTAATTAAAAAACTCAAAAAGCAAAAGCCAACAATGAGCAATAAATGATGTTAGTTTCAAAATCTGAATTTAATGATAAATCATTTACAACTACAAAAAACGGGATTAGTTTCTACTTTACAAGCATCTTCCTCGACCGTAAAGTAATTAATGAGTAATTAAAAAGGATATATATATATGTATATAAATATGTATATATATATATATATATAAAAGGATATATATATATAAATACGTTGTAACGTATACGCTAGTGTCATGGCGTACTATAGTAAAACGATGTCAACTAAACCAAACCAACAAATGCCATATTATGTTAACTATGTCGTATCAAGACCTTTGTAGATCAAATTAAAAATAAAATGATATATAATATATAAATTGCCATTTTTAAAGTAATGTAGTATTCGATAAATTTTCTACGTTATATATCGGTTTTATGTGTACTAATTGAAATCGCTATTTAATAATATTTCTCAAATTATTGTTTGGCTAGTCAAAATGAAAATGTAGCGCTCGTAAATTACGTTCACTTAATATATTGTACATCATGAAAGATTTGTTGTTATTTCGTAATAAAATACATGCTTTTGGATTAATGTATTAATTACTTTAATCTAGTTTTAAACACGCACACAATGTGAATCTGTGTAATATAGAATATTGCGTATTTTTGGAAGCTGTGTTTATTGCGATAAATTGACAGAATAGCATTCAAAATGAATTAAATTCTTATTTACAATAATATACTTTCGCAATATTGTTAATTTTCGTGACTATAAATTAAATTAATTTCGTCAATATTTATTTATAAAATATTGATTGATACCAATTGTGTTTTACTAATATAGGATAAACGATATTTTTAATAATTATTTATTATCGACGTCAATATTAAAAATTACATTAAAATATATATAAACAGATTTTGCAACTGGAGAATACAAAAAACTGTTCTTACTTGCATAATTATGCTGCTTTAATGATATTTTTACTGCAAATGTCAAATATAACATAATAAAAACATTTGTTTTGACGATAATAAATGTCATGTGGTGGATTATTACGCGTAAACTTTACCACGCATATACTTTATTATACCGAATCATTTTTACCGAATACATTTTTATTTTCGTTTAAAAAATATAATTGCGATATAATATTACAGTCTGATGTTGCAATGCAGATCACATTATTAAGGAAATAATTTCTATAGCTCCACGATACGTTCACGAATTATGGTATTCTAAGTCCCAAGAGCAAATTCTAGGCTTACAGCGGGATCGGCAGGTGAGGTAATGGCGTTATACCGAGTTTACTCTCGTACTTTAGAGTTCTGTAATTCGCAATTGAGACATCGGAGTACTAGTTTATTCCCTAAAGTGCCCGTACCTCATCTACTGGTACACTGAGTTTACTCTTGTACTTTGGAAATCCATGAATTTGTGATATGGTCAATGGAATGGTACCATCTTGTACACTATGAGGATCATGCTTGAGATTATTACCACAACTTTTGCGTCATGAAGTGAAATATTGACTACCAAATATACTATCTAATGATGAATTAAATCTGTGTTTTCGACATGAGCTAACTTAAAACTCCATGTTATCTCTCAAAATTAATAATCAATACAAATTAATACAAATTTTTTTGTACAAAATACCTTATAAGGAATTTTAATAAGTGAAGTTTCTAATGAAGCTACAACTTTCCTATTGAATATGTGATGTTGCCATCACTGGAAATTATTCCGGTGTGTATATTGATGTTTCGGTTTATATATAACCGTCTAGTAGCGTCGGCGAATGAGCTCGATACTTCCGCTTGTACTGAAATGGGACCAAGAACGACAGACAGAGGCAGAGAGAAAACGACGGGCAGGTAGGGAGAGAAATGGATGGAGGAAGAAGCGGAAGTTAGGCGTTTTCTGACGAGTTGCGTTGCAGAGTATAATGCCATTATACTTGCCTCACCCACACACGTTAAAGCCCGCGTCCAATATATTCACCGATACTTCACGAAGCGAGCGATACGCGCTCGTTCGTAGGTAAACCCAATATCGCTGACAGTCGCTGTCTCGGCGCATATTGCTATGCTTTAAAAAGCATCGCGAACGGTCCGCGCCAAATCGTATCTCCTTCGTTCCTTGTTGGCCCTTGCACATGTCAGAAGAGTATGGGGAACAGGGTAACATGGTGACGAGAGAAGCTTGTCCGCGGACAAGCGCGTTGGACAGGTTCTCTCGCTCTCTCCCCGTCTCTCCCGATATGACCGCTTTACTAAAACGAGCTCATTCAGCGAGCGTCCGCTTTCAGGCTAACGTCATCATGATGTAAAGAACTTAATAGAATGGCCGGTCAATGTATCTGTGTTACTGGCCGAGTTGAGATAATTTTAATAGAACATTGGCGGCGATATGTATGATTTTAATACGGAAATCGTGTATGTGCCAAAAGGAAGAACCCATCTCGAATTTTACAATTGTATAGGAAATTGAAAGTGTTTGTCTAATTCTTTTTTGTAGAATTCTTTCAGACAGGTAAATTTAAACGAAATAAATTAGCTTTGATTATTTCTAGTCAGAAAATAGTTGATATATATCATTAAGCCAGCGTTAAATTTTGATGTAAAATTCTTTTTTACAATTCACATATCATGTGTACTCGCGTGATTCTCAAAATGTTAAATGATACGAAGTAGTATTGTAGACAATCTTTATCAGCTTCAAGTATCGTACTCTGTAGGAAGCACTTTATACGCGCGATGTCCAATTACGTTTCACCGGATATAAATCATCGGAAACATTGCGTTCGCCGACGTTACCGTTTGAACACATATATTTATAGCGCCTATTGCGTAACGATAGCTTTAACGCGATACATATTTATAAGCTGTACATTAACATATTTGCACACTGTTTTTATACCTCTATGAATTATGGCAAAAAGTAATAGCACGTTGAGAAGTAGTTGATTAAAATTTATATTATATCTTAACTGCTTCAAGGTTTATTCCGTGTAACCGTCCTTCACTTCTCTGAACTTTTCCTCGAAGAATAATTTATTATATAACTTTCTGAAAATTGTGGTGTCACTTCTGGTAAATTTTCAAATTGATTTAGTCGTAAAGCTACACAGCTTTAATCTTTGCGTGAATGAAACTACACCGCGCTCAAAACCGGAACTTCGAAAACGCGGATTCAAAGTGAAATCAACGGGTAACTCGTATTGTTAATGTAACCAATCATATACGCCACGACAAGGAGCGTGCCTTTTTCCACGTGCATCAGGCGTCGATTGGTTTAAATCACGATACATCTCGCGACTCGCTAACGTGCGGCCGCGCACGGTCATCGGCGGCGTTGGCGGTCCGCAAATTACAGACTTCGTTAGAATCCCCGTTATCTCGATACCTCATCTCGCGCCGCGGGAATTATAAAAACAATTCAGATTTATACCTTACGGCTTATCACGCCGGAGAAAGTTATCTACGTGCGCACGGCACGAGTGCGGCCGTTACTTCGTTCGTTCCTCGTTGCGGAAACGGGGCCCGATAAATCTCGGCGAAGAATGGTTTTGTTTCCACTAAAGATTACAGACGCTCGATAAAAAGTCATTGTACGGGAGAAAATCGAGGGGGTCCCGATTATCGTGAGAACGAAATTGTGCGCGCATCTCTCCGTAATAGTAGTTACTTTACCCGTCGACGTCCATGATTTCTCATTGAACCGTACATTAAGGATAATGCCGAGAGCGACTGAAATCACGTTGAACGATAGGAAAAGTTACATGATTCTCCGATCGCAGGAAGTTAACGCGATAATACACGGAAAATTTCTTTTCTTTTTTTCCCATATTCGCAGTGCTTCTGATTTCAATGTTTGCTTTCCTATCTTCGAGTTTCTTCAAGTTTCCTGATTATTAAGTGCATTAAGATTTACATCAGTATGCACTACAGCGTTGTTAATATGCGAAATAGTGCGCAAAGGTCGAACTTGGAAAAAGACGTAAAGAAGAGAGAAGGACAGAAACAGAAAAAGATTTAGCGAGCGAGCGAGGACAGGGGATAATGTAGGCATTTTAATAATTTATTTATGCCCACTTTTTAGACGATCTATAATTTGTGTTAAAATTCAAGACAGAATTCTAGTTATAATTTTATATATACACACACAGTTGGAAAATTTGTGTTAAATTTAACACTTTTCACGTGTCTTAAATGGTTCACCCAAATTTTTATGTAAATTTAACACAAGATGAATATGTTAGAAAGTAACACAAACATTGTGTAAAAATTAACACAAAAATATAACATTTTGACACAATTTGGAAACAAATTGTGGAAGCATATTTCTTCAGTAAAATTAACATTTGAGGCCATTGATGGAAAAAGGGCACATAGACTTATTTTTTTTCCATCAATGGGTGGTCCACGTAAAGTGTTACAAGCTGTTATCTCTGAAAGTACGCATTATAGCAAAAAATGTCTTAGACAAAAGTTGTTTGGTTCTGAGGGGGGAAGAAGATAAGAATATTAGTTAGACCTTGCGTGATGTCACCAAGGTCAGGACAAGGTCACATTGAATTTTTTTAATGGAACTCTCTACTTTTTATTGCATATTTATATAGCTTACCTCGAGAGCTTTTCAAAACACTATAAAAAAATATTTTTTTATTAAGTACTTTTCAAGTTATAAGGCTTGAAAGTTACAAATACCGCCGGCATAAAATATAAAATATCTCGTAAAGTATAAACTTTTTGATAATCGTATCTTAATACTTTTGTGCATAGAAAAATGAGATGAATCAATTATGCAATTCGCAATATGTAATTATCAAAATATGTATGATTATCAAAAAATTAATAGCTTACGAGATATTTTTCAAGCCTTATAACTCGAAAAGTACTTAATGAAAAAATATTTTATTATAGTGTTTTGAAAAGCTCTCGAGGTAAACTATATGAATATGCAATAAAAAGTAGAGGTTCCATTTAAAAAATTCAAGGTGGTCTTATCCTGACCTTGGCGACGCCACCCAAGGTCTAACTAATACTCCTATCTTCTTTCCCCCTCAGAACCAAGCAACTTTTATCTAAGGCATTTTTTCCTATAATACATACTTTTAGAGATAACAGCTTGTAACACTTTACGTGGGCTACCCTGTATATATATATACAGGGTGTTCCAAAATTAGGCCGACAAACTTCAGGTGGTTATAAAACAAGCCAATTTTGTCAATAAACCCGTGTCCGCAAATGAGCCGTTTTGACACTAAAAAGTGTCACTAGGTTTTT
>NJRL01000027.1:68056-86739 GCA_003063815.1 Aphaenogaster rudis | reverse complement strand
ACTCGGGTATGTTAAAATTCAACACAAAAATTTTAATAAGGACCGGTTTTAACACAGGTATAAAATGTTTTTACTATGTATAGAGAGAGAACGTGTATAATACAAAAAATATTTCAAGAATTGAAATACATAAAGATATACAAAATATATTTAAGATACATACATATATCAAAATATACGGCATATAAAATTGTTAATAAAATGTTTAATAAATCTGACGCAAATTGCAAATTGCCTAAAGTGGGTCTTTTAGCTGTTGTACACCATAAACCTACAAAGTCATCCGAATAATTGGTAATCGTAAACAGGGTCGCAATCATGCCCCTTTGAATCGCGGCAATTATAACTGTATGCGTTGCAGTGTGTGGTACTCGCATATAAAAATCGCGCGTGTATGTATATACGAATGTGCTGTTACGAGAAGTATTCGCTGCATTCGCTGTGCCTTGCCACCATCTTCCGTTGCTGAAGAACATCCGCTGACAAGTGACTTTAATCTGGGTTCCGCGCGACAGATACGCACGTATCATAACTTTTGTAAGATCGCGTGACGTCGTCAAACGTTCAACCGAGATCCGACATAAGCGCGTAATAAGTACGGCCTTAATTCGCTTGGCCAGTATCCAAGCTGCGAGACTTATTTATATACGCGAGCGAGCACACAACTTTTAAGTTGATAATCTCGCGATTTACGTACAGTAAACGGCGCATACGCATGATACGGGGAAGAAAGAAATGCAAGAGGGACACGCGGTGAATAAGGACCGCGACCTGAAGAAAGGATCCGCGCACTCAATCGCAGCCGAGTCGTAACGCGAGTACGTGCAACATGACGCGGTGTACATGTACGCGGATACGTGCGCGCGGAATGCGACTCTGAAATATCGTATGCCCCGCAACCGGCACCGCGGTGCGCGGAATAGGAGGAGGACCGGGGATGAGGATGAGGATGAGGATGAAGAGGACAGCCCACGCGCCTCAATAACGATCACGATGCGCCCGTTGCCGAGCGCCGCTCTAGCCCCGAGCAACGAGTACGAAGACAATGGCCGTAAATACTGGATGCGAGATGCTCGTCATCGTACGGGGAAGCGAGGCATAATTCACAATGGATGTATCTCTTTTAAATCGTGCGAAAGCGTAAAAGCTCATCGTGCGCCCGGCCGGCCTGCAGCGTTCGCCGATGCGCTATCGCGACTGAACTTTGCCCGTTTCACCGGCTGCGCGATCAAACGTGACTTTTCCGCGGGCGTACGTGAAGGCGAGGGCCGTCTCGTGCACGAAAAGACGAGAGATGCGACAGGAGCGGTCAGAAAACCGGCCGGAAATCACGGACAGGACGCCGCGATTAAACCCACGTCGATCTCCCACGTGGACGGTGCGTCAATTCAACTTCGGGGAACCGAATCCGTTCGTGTCCCCGAAAACGCCGGCTTGCTGCTTTAAATCCCTTTGATGGGTTTCGAACAGATCCATTTCCTTTGGCGCAGAGGCACTTGACAATTAACGCTATATTCTGTACATCAGCTAACTCTCGCATCGTTTGCTAGTTTGCAAATGAGATAGGTAACATTACGGATTCAGGTTTTGATAGCGTCAATCCGGAGAAACTGTGAGAAAGGGACATGGCGATAAATCAAGCTTTCTGACGCATTAGCGATAATGTTAAATAAAATCAGCTATTTAGCCGCGGATGATTATCTTGGAGTTGCCTCGCGTGTAAACTCGCGAATTGTCTTACTCGACGTGGTCATTAAAATCCCATTAGGAATGCGAATTTTCAGCAATGCGCCCAGTCCCCGGCGCGAAATTGGAATAATCAACGTGATTGTATTAGCCGTATAATCTGCGCGACGTTCATTCTCCTTTGCGTATTTACGTAATTTGAATGATTCTATCAAGCAGCCCAGCGAACAGCACCGAAAATCACTCGACTCCGCTCATTTTTACCCGTTAACACTTTGCTCAAGACGGAAACTCTACTTCGCAGCGCTTTGATACGCCGTCTCCTCTTCAACACGTTAATAAGGATGTCGACCGTTCCTCCATCGCGTCTAGTAATCCCGAAGATTAATTACGTTGTGAGTTACGGAGGTCCAGGTTAGCATCATAGAGCCTATTCTAGCCATTCCGCGGTGGCTAACTGCGGAATAACCATACGTTCGAGCACTCCGCTCTCGCGTGAACCTCGCGTGAACTCGCTTGACGGTCTGAGAGATCGCGAAATTTGGCCAGGCTGACAGACAGCCGAGAGACAGCGTACCTAGTCTTTTTCTAGGCGCACCGTTGGAATACCGAATCCTGCGGCGACGAACACACTACATTACCTGAAACAAAGGAGACTCGCCGCTGAATGTGCGAACGTGAAAAGTGTCTGTCTTCCAGAATGCACCGTTTGTTCCCGGTTTTCGTCGCGTCGTGTCGTTGCAGCGCTTTCACCCCGCGAATGCAAGACTTCGTGAATAACGCATTGTTCGGTTTCTACCCTTCTCCCTCCCCCTCCCCTACTCCCTTTCCCCTCTCTCTCTCTCTCTCTTTCTCTCTCCTTCACCCGGGCATTTTCAACGTCGGCAGAAATCATAGAAATCTGCAAATGGAATCGCGGGGCCCGTCGTATACGCTTAAACAAACCTACATTGTGCCTAAACGAGTCGGGCCGAGTTTAAATGAATTCCGCATGCTCGCCCGGCGTTGGAGCTTTGACAGCGATGTGTATATTCGCTCGTTTTTGACGCTGGCACGTCGATCCAGCTCATCCGCATTTCCGCCGTAATAATCCACCCTCGCGCGAGAAGCACGACAGACGCCACGCGTTAAATGCACGGTGGTTGCGCTTACAGCGCGTCAAGAGAAAAGAAGAAAAAAAAGGAGAGCTTTCATTTACGTAGGCAGTAGTCGAGACCGCTGGCTAAACTGTAACCGCATGTTAATGCGAATCCGACGAATGTTCGACTCGGGCTCCGACGAAACCGCCGAGCGTAACGTGCGAGCGAAGTATCGCGCTCATTACGTCCGTAAAATTGAATAAAACGAGCGCGAAGCGCTGAAAGAACGTCACGATGGGAAAACCCGCACTGTGGCTTCTCGTCTCGGAGCGACGACTTATCATCGCGGACAACGTTATTTATTAGCGCGTTAAACGCGCCTGGCCTCCACGCGCGAGATTTTTCACCGTTATCGACGTTCATCACCGGTCCGGGGCCGGTCACGACCGTGGACCGAGAACAAAGGTGCGCTTTCCGTTATCCGCCGCGCTGTGGCCCGCCAACGGACGTGATTACGACTTGCGTACAGCTTAAGACATCAACCTATTCTCGAGACGCTCGCCTCGCGCTTTATCTCGCAGCTCGAATCCATTCGTCATTCGGCTGTGGACACAGTTCCGCGGATGCACCGACAAACGATGCCATTAACTCCGCTAAAAATCGCGGTAACCTGAAATTAAGAGGCGACGGTGATTTGCACCTGCAGCCGGGCCCGCGTGCGCACAAAATAAATATACGTCGCCTTGCGAAATAAAGTTCACGATGTGTTGACGATGAAATGCCTATTATCCTGAATAGGGCTGCCACTTCCCGTAAAATGAATGGCCGACGGTTAAGTCATCGTTATTCGTAGCCCGAAGCCCGACACTCTTGCGCCTCGTAAGAGTCGCGTAATGTTGTCCTTGCAAATACAAATAGTAGTTAGCTCGGAGTAATTTAGTCACGATGCTGTCCGCGTGATTATATACTCGTAGCAAAATACATTACTCATAGTCTTGACCTCTTTGCGCCTCGTAGGCGAATTTTCTCGCGATTCGTAGATATATCCCACGTTTCTTCCTTTTACCAAAAACATCTCTCGCACTTTATACAAGTAATAAAATTTCTGCTAACAATAAGAGTAAATAATAAGGCAAAACGTTCGCGTAGTATCCCGGCAATGATAATGGGTGTAAATTTCATCATGGTTCTCCCAAGAACAATGGAAGATGTGATTACGAGAGCTCAGTTGGCGCTCGCAATTCGCGAATGGCAAAATTGCCGCACAGGAAAACGCGCAAAAAGGCACGACCGACGACCGTGGAAGAGGTGGGAACATTAGGATTTATCTGTATGGTGACTGTTATGCGCAACACACACCATACTCCGTGGCGCGCGTTATTATACCGAATTTTCTGGATCATCGCCAACCTGGAAAAAGATGCAAAAGACATGTTCCATTGTAATCGAGATGATATCGCCCGGCTATTACGTACCAAGGTAGTCGTGGCGTATCCTACTGATTTCTTATATAGTTAGTTGGTAACGGGGAAGTCTAGTACACAGAGCCGAGGATACGCGAAACTTAAACTAAAAAAAGGCAGTAAACGGCAGCGTTTACCGGCAAGAACGCTTCGCAAAGTCGCGCGTATAAGCGCTGAACACGTTCAGCAAATTCGTGGATTGGTGTTGGGAAGAGACATTTGCATTTATCGGATCATGACGGCGCGGTCTAGATTAAGACCCACGCTGCTCGCGGTAGAATAGAGCTACAGTTTTTAGCGTTGGCTTAATCGAAATTACTACGCCTGCTCCTAATCTACTTGTTTAAACGAGCGAGTCGCGAAATAAAAAAGATATTAAAGTAAATAGAGCGACGCCTAGTAAAATCAGATTCCTTGTACCTTTGAGGAAAAAAGTAATAAGTACGATATGATTGGCAAATTATATACGTAACGTCATAATTATGTACGTCTAGACATTCTACGTGAATGCTCTGTTTGGTTTGCTAATTATAGAACAGGAATAAGTAGCGCTTGCGGCAGTAAGAAAACGAATTAATGTTGCATACCAGAAAACAAGCACTGGGGAAATGAAGGCGCCCGACCCTTTATTTCACTGGCGTATTCATTTCTGGTACTTTCACGCGCCGAGGCGTGGCATTGCTCTGTGGAAGACCAAAGAAGGCGAGGAGGTTCCGCGAAAGGCAGCGGTAATCACGGAAATGATCATAATTTTAATGATGAGACTCGTAGGATCTCGAGATTTCTATGGCAAGAACGGCCGTTCCGTAGACGAAGAAAGAAGCAACCGACGAGGAGCACTGAAGGGTGCAATTCGGAAGGAAGGAAGGAACGAAGGAAGAGAGCGATAAAATACCAAGGTGAAGCAGAAGAACAAGGGAAGCGTAAGAAGACGTTGGAGCAACGAAAAATTAATTATATTAAGTGGCAGCTAATTACAGACCCACGTTCGAAATGACGCGCGCTCGGGAATGAGGTACTGCGTGTAGCAAACAGCGAAATATTCACGTAGGTCATCAAGTATTAATTTGAACACTTTGAAAAAGCTTCCTTTATTTCTTCCCTCGTAATTCCTCGTTTTCACGGAGGAAATGTTTCCATCCGCCTAAAGCCGATATAACATACACCGCTTTTATCCTCTGGAAAGCACCTGTGCTTCACTAGGAAGTGGCCGGGTCTCGAGCAGAAAATTATTAGAAGAACTCGTTTAAAGGAATTTTAGCCGCGCAGGGAACGCCGCGCTGATATTAAGACACGGAAGAGTGAGTCGGAGATACGCAACTAATTGCGCTAAGGATACCATGATACTCGCGGTATGTTGGAGGCAATTAAATGAAACGGCGACGCATTAAGAGCGATAACTTGCTGCAAATTGCTGCATTGTCAGCGCGACGCGAGAGCATGGCACCGGAATTGCGCGTTTCTATTTCTCTTTCTGGCCGAGTCGTCGGGTGTTAGAAAGAACGCCGGGCGTGCAATACCGACGATGTAGATAGTAACGGACGCCGCAGAATCGTGCGCGCGATATTCCGCCATTATTAATCCGTTACGAGCGGTCACGTACGGTCATTATGACGAAACCGAAAAGCCGTTACAGTCATTTGACTGGTACAGCGAAATTCGTCGTGGCGAATAACGCCCGGCGTGTCGCCCGGGCGTGATTCGGTAGTGCGGCCGAACAAAAATCGTCCGGTTCTTGCAGCGTACATTTATCAAGATCAAAGATTCAAGGGACAAGATGAATTCCTCGGAGGGAACGTGGCCGGTGGGCCCGCCGGACGTCGATGTCTACGGAAGACTAACGACTTTCGGCGAATAACCGCCACACCCGGCGTGAACGTGTCTCGCGTATATACCAATTGCGCGGAAATCGTGATGCCTTTAAGTATCGTATCGATACGTTTTTTTTGCGATCGCCGCGTCGCGTCGATCGTTCCACTGTGGAAACCGGAATATACCGATTAGATCGGAAGCTGGAAAATGAATAGCCAAAGTAATCACCGATCTGGGGATAAAGTTTGAGAAACGAAGCGCGAGAGAACGCACGCGCGTGCATCATTACCTTCTTTTCACTTGCCGAGAAATCTATCAACAATTACGATTCTCACGCTATTCCCTGCGCGACAGGCACGATCGGTGCGTCGTGAAGCATAACGGCGCGTATTCCACGCGTCGCTGCTCCCCGACCGAGCACGGAAGTCGTGTCCCATCTCGCATGTGCGCCCGAGCTTTGTTGTTCTTATTCTGGCGGACGCTCGTTAGCCACTCAACACGCAACCCAATTTCTTCTCCGCTCTCTCGGCTCTCTCGGCTCACCGACCGCGCGTGCATCCTTCGGCCGCTTTAATCCCTTCGGACACACGCACGCGTATACAGTTTATTTTCGCTTTGAAAGAGTACGCTTGGACGATTTACAATAAAATGAAACTTCAAAAAAAGGTAGAGAGAGAATTTCCCAGACTCTTCCTGCTAAATCCGATCAATTACGTCTGATCTATTATACACGCCAGATAAATTAACAACAGGCGTGCACATCAATCGGCAATCGCAGTTAAACACGATGTTCCTCTCGCGTGAATCATGCTGAATCATACCATTGCGATCCCCCCCTCCCCCCCCCGAGAGCGAGGGTAACAGAATCGCGTACCACCCAGCAGTAATTTCGCGAGCACGTAAAACCTTTTTACGATATTTTAATCCGACAGATTGGCGTCGCTCGGAGATTTGCCTCGCTTCCTCGCTCGGGTCCATCGCGTTACCCCCCGTTGGACGGACCCCGGGGACGGTAGGTACCACTCGATCGCGCAACGCGCTGGTGGTACCTACGTACCGGGGCGCCGCTCGTACCCGGAGGGATCCCGCGGCGCGCAATTGACGATGAAATATGTACACCGTAAAAGTGGCGTCCTTTATCGGCGCGGTGGTAGTCGGTGGTTGCACAGCGACCTTCGTTACGCTACGACTTTAATTTTGTCGCAATTTAGAAGGGCTACGACCGGAATTAATTGCCCTCGGCCCGGTGCACCGGTTACGACTTGGGCGCTTTCAATGCTACGTCGCGATCTCAAGCCGCATCCATGCGATCTAAATGTACGATGGGGGGAGCGATGCATACGCATAACTGAAACCCACGGAGTCGTTCGTCCTCCGATTTGATTCTGCATCGGCCGTGAGTTGGTGCATCAAAGAAGATACGCTTGTCGCGGATACACAAAGAAGACAGTGTTCCTTCAGTAAAATCATTCGTTTGGATAGCGTGAATCCGGCTTCATGCCGCGCGCCCTGGATGTTCTTAATTACCCCCGCTTAAATTTTTAATTGCGCTGGCTGTGTTGAAGAAAACGTCAAAACGCGCGCAGAGCAGAGAGAAGAAGGAAAGGTGCGGTAGTTTTGCTGCAACGGTTAAATGGTATCGCATAACGCGGAAATGAACGCAGAAAAACGCCCTGGGGAACGCACGAAGTTGAATTTGAGAGAAGAGCATCCCATTCAAGTTTACTGCTTTGTTCCACTGTATGTGACACGAAATACGGTGATAGCAGTTCGCGTATTCATCAAACCGGTTCTGGATCTCCGCGAAATATGTGTAACACATCTGTTATGTGTTCAATGCAGTCCCCTCTCCGGTAATTCTCGCCATTCATTCGAAAACAAGCGTCCACGGAAGCATCGTGGATTCTGTCGTCTTCATTAACGATCGTGCGAGCAGAAATACAAGAAAAGCGATTATGAATTGCGTTCATGCCATAATACGAATATTACGGCGACGCTTCCGGCAGAGGTTGCGAAATGTAAACGAATAACGCGACGTATTCCAATCGGAATAGATTTCTTTTTTTCTCCGACATAATGTACAAGGTTCCATTTCGTGGATTGTTCGGAGTACTCCCCGAAGAAATTTCGAATCGCAATCGATAATCCGGAGTCGGTCGTAGAGTCGCGGCGAGAGCTGCGCTTCTCTTATGGAAGCGTAGTGCACGCGTACGTTGCATTATGCGAACTCTCGGGATTACGACGAAGAGCCGCATCGTGCCTCCTCCGTGTCCCCGTTTCTCCATCCTACCTATGCGCTATCGTCAACGTTTCTCGACGTTTCGAGAGCGTCGGCCCGGGAAGAGACCGGCACGGTGCGGCGCACTCTCGGTCGTCCCCAGGTCGTTCCGCTTATCTCGAGCACTGTCGTTTCGCGATGAATAAACAGCAGTCGGGCTTCTTCGAAACAATTTAATCTACATAAGCTAACAGCTACCTGTCTCTACTCGCGTCACCGGTGGGGATATTCGAGCTACTCGACGGAACGTACCGGGTGCAAAACGACGGCAAGTCTCTCGGTCACGCTAGTTGGATTATCGATACTCTCAAGCGAGATCAACATTCGTTCCCTCGCGAGTAACATGGGCCGGAAAATCGGGCCGATGAGAATGACGACGAAGCGCGGAGGAAAAGGAATAGGAAGAAGATGCCGGCGAAGGAGGACGAGAGTAGTAATGGGTGAGAGGAGAAGAAGGGGGAGCGAAAGATCGGTCGACGGCTTCAAGAATCTACGGTGCCACAAATAAGAGATAAAGCTGGCCTGGCACCTCGTATCTACGATCTGGCCTCCGTATCACCCGTGACCAGCGGGTGGGGGATAAGAGACGTAGAACCTCCTGCAGGAGAATCCACCATAGATTGAATTATCGTCCCCGATCGATTCCGAATTTAGCCTGCCGCTTCTCGGCCCCGTTGTCTCCATTCGCATCGGAATAGACGGCGCAACGAGGAGGAGGTTACGCAATTAACCCCGATGGTTTATTAACGGCGACGTGCGCGCGCGCGCCTACTTGATCCTGACCGCGTGAAGGAAGATCCCAGATCAATTCGATACAACAGATCGATTAGAGAATATCGGGGATTTTTGTCAATTTCGAGGTCGTTTGTTTTCGGAGGAAAGACTGGCTGGCCTACGATAAGTGAAGACTTATCCTGTAAAAGTGGAAATCATCTTGCGTCAATAGTGACGATATGTTGGCGCATTCGGTTTGTCAGGCGACGACCGAGAATTGCTTTCCCAACCGATTCGTCTCCCACCTTTAAAAACTGCATGGCGTCGAAGAAACACTCTTATCGCACCATTATAATGCATTCTCACGTGCAGATTAATGTATTCCAATGAGATCTTTGCGATACTTTTATATTTGGCTAATTAATACTTTGACTAATTAACAGTGAATTATGGTTACACATTTCTTAATATCAATGTGATTATAAGAATCTGCTCATTTAATCACCTCTTTCAAAATAAATGGATAAATACCGCGAAGTTACATAGCCGATTTGTTGATAGCCATATCAAGGTTATGCGAGGTATGATAACGTATCGCGCGCAGATAACTCTTAACCGCGGCCGGCATTTATTTCAGAAAACGCGGCGCCTTCTCCATCTTTTTTTATCCTTTCAGTGTTCGGGGTGGCTCTCGGCAAGTGGGAGCCTTTAATTAGTAAATTACTTAGTTGGTATCTTATCACACTGAGAAAGGATCAGATGACTTACACGCGCCTACATGTAACTTTCTATCCGGACGCTATATACATCGGCGAGTGGTGGGACTTGAACGTTAAATCAGTCGCCAGGAAAGAGGACGCAAGACGCAAAGAAGAAGAAGAAGACGAGGAAGAAAAAGAAGATGAGGAGGAGAAGAAGAAGGAGGCAAGATGCGGAAAGAGGAATCAAACGATACATGCAACCGAGCACTTACCTCAACGTTCCCAGCGGATTTGCGAGAAGCATCGTTCTGATAAAAATGCGCGATTGCTCGCCAGCGCCAGCCCGCAGATGTACGACGGCCGGTGCTTGCGCATATATTTCGCATTATCGAATCTTCCGCACCGGCTGTAACGACCGACATTAATTTGAGTTTTCTACGGCGCGTTAAATGTTTCCTTGAAAAATACAACGCCGCGTTATACCCATCTCGTTTTACGCTTCGGGTGCGACGATGTGGGCGAAGAAAGTGGTCCCCGCGTTAACGATACATGAACGAAGTGCGAGTAGAAAGTGACTCGTTGCCGAACGAGTTTTGCGACTGATATTACCGATAAGACAGTTAATCGAGTTAATATCCAATCTCGGCGAAATTAATGGCATCGAGATTGATAAATGTCAGGTGGGAATAAGCGAAATGTGTTCCACGTATGAATGAGACATGCACTGATCGTTTCGTTCAATCGGTCTTTTATAGGAATCGCCTCCTAGCGACGAGATATACTTCTCCTTGTGAGTCAATATTTGCTAAATCGTTTCGGATATGTCAATCCCACCTGTGCTTTATTGCAGAGCGCATAACTTCAATAAAATTGATAGTACGCAGTTGTATGTTCTTTTCTGTTTCTATCGACATATTCGACAGTTCTTATTCACAAATTGTATTCCGCGAGTTGGTGATAGGATTTTTATAACATTTTCCAGTTACAATACTTTCGACAAGCCATTTCGAATAAATACGCGTTTTTATCTTTTATTTCTTTTATGGCTGTATATTACTGCTTGTATATCTGCGTGTATTTATTAATAATAGTTATTAAATTTGTAACATATAAAAACATGAAAAATATTCTTTTGAAATATGTATTTTTGATTAAATATTCTACCGCTTTTTCCGCAATCCCATGTTATACCGCGCAATCATGTTTCATAAAAATTATTTTACAATTGATTCTAGACTTTAATACATGTACGTACGTATATGGAAAAACATGTAAACAATTTATTAAACTGTTTTTTTTAATCCAATTTGATCGAATTACGTATTAAGAAATACAGTTTATCTTAAGGATTTTTTAAAATATCTGTAGCTATTACCTGTTCTTGCAGATCACTTGACGAACAAATTTGGGTTAATAGCAGGCTCGGCGCGATAATATTCATTTATGCAATTTAAGTAATTGCCGTCCCATTAAAACGACAGTCTTGCGGTCATTCCGCAAGCACGCGAGGCACTGTGTGGTGAAATTACACCAGTTTTATCTTTCGATATTTATCCGTGGAAGGCGCAAACAACAGCGCACGACGGTTATTTTACCCATCGAATGAATAGAACGAGATTTTTCAATACCCGCAGTAATATAGAGCGGACTACGGCAATACGCAAATGGAACTTCCTAATTTACACGATGGATTCGCGTATTGCGAATACGCACGGAGCGCGATACGGCAATCAACTAAATTCCTAATTACTAGAGACGCTCATAATAAATTCGAAAATTCACGATGTTCCAGGCAACCATCGGGCAATTAGGCTCGGACTAATGGACTCTAAACTGTCAGTTATGAGTTTCTAGCTTCGCGGATGCACGCGGTCGTATCACGTATACTTCCTAGCGGGTAATGATCCCTGTAGGTTTGCGCAATTGCAACAAATAATCGTTACCCAACAGCGGCTGCGTTGTAGATAACGCTAATGGCTCGTATATTATTAAGAGAACATTTATCTTCGGCGATGAACACGTTACGCGTATATATAGGAAGTGATAATCGATTAAAAAATAAATTTCCACTTACATGCTTATATTAAAAAGAATTAATAAGCAAGTGAGCCCTCTTATTTTAATATTTTTTATCCGCTCATATTTTCGTTGCCGATGCAACCGATATTCTGCCGTACCTTCGCTGTACTCTGATACCGCTGCCTATAATGCTGCTAATTACCGACGGATTTAATTTCAGCGGTAATGCATATGAGTTAATACGGAAAATATATGCGCAAACCAACCGCGGCAAATCAGATCTCTATTACTAGTATAACAGCCTGATGTCGATTAATACACCTATCTTTGCATGTTGAATTATATATAAAACTTTGCCACGATCGCAGCAGCACATATGATCCATTGCCAGCGAATTAGCTCCTAATTCGCCCATAATAATCTCTCGTTTTAAAGCTTCCTCTAAATACAATACCATTTAGCGGCAAATCCTTTCCGGATGTCCCAGATAAATATGTACATACCTCAGAGAGCGAGAGTACGCGGTGTATACTATTTACTTTCATATAACTTCGCATGCAACGGGGACTACAAAGGGGAAAGATACGACAAACGTTAACGTATCCAGCTGCGCGCGTTAATGCGCTATAATTAGCATGCTATTACCACCTGCGCATCCGAAAATGATCGAGCAGATTAGCTAAACCCGCCCGCTTTTGGACAAACTCTCCGGACTTGGACGCGATGTGGCGCGGCAACTACGGGTCACCGCCAATAAAGATATCGCGATCTGGAGCACTTCAACTCAAATTAAAGTACTTCCGAGGAAGAGCCGCGGAGTAATCCCGCAAATGCTAAGTTGAATAGCATTTAGTGATCTCTTGATTCGTCCGATATAATTTACTTCATCATTGATTCCCCGTTTTATGTCTTTTAACGAAAGAAATAGCCAACAAGATAAGACTGGTTGAAGGTTTAATTATGGTCTTCTTATTATTAATATATTCTTTTGTCATTAGTTTTAGCAGAGATCAGTTAAATCTTATTATATTTAAAAATATATTATAATTATTTAACTAAATGTTAATATAAAAAAAATTTCTATGAATACTATAATAATTTTGTCTAAAAATATTTTTTTTATGGAGATGTAGAATGAATTAAAGTGCATATTAAAATGTGAAATGTCTCAAGCAATATCTGCGGTAAAAGAACTATTTTAAATCTAATCTTTACTCAAATTATTAAAAATTGTATCATTGGAAATAGTTATAAGGAAAGATGTTATCCTATAAAATACGAAATAAGTTCTACTACGCTACAAATAATTTCAATTTTTAAATTTGTAGTTAATGAATTATGATGAAGACTGATGAACTTATTGACTGTATGTAGCTTACACATTATATTCCATTATATTGTTTACGTTGTTTCATTCGTTAATCATAAATAATGATGGATTGTAAATTACAATCAGTAAGATCACGTTAATAACGACGGCAGTCAATAAATTTGTTCTCCATTATGTTAAATTTTTCCAAGCATCGTGCAACCATGGCGGTGGCTGAGAAAGCCACCCGGTGCGAAGCCGGGTTCGTATTGATAGCTTTATTGTTTTATTATTCATGGCCTTTACTTTCGCGCAACAGTAAATACGAGACCCGCCCGATCCGTCGAACTTGCGCGCCTCGTAGAGCATGTTTTATTGAAACACTTATCGTGGCGGACGTGTGGAGTATAAAAATCTTCCGATCATTCGAATTTATCGTATTCCGCTGCTTAGACATTCGCCGTCCCGTCATGGTGTGGTGCGCACAAGCCGATAAAATATTATCATTCCTATTTGTATTCGGCAGTAAAAAATTCGACGTTATTCAATTACTACGGGCGCAAATTCGCGCGCTCGTCAATAATTACATGCAACGCGGCGTTCGCGCGCATGGTTCCACTTATCGTTTTACGTCGCGCGGAGAACCGGAGAGAAACGTTCTATCCGTGGGTAGTCTTATTTATCTCCATGAAATATCGTACTATGTATCGATAACGTATCATTAAATAAATTCTGATTGCCTTTTGTACATGTCGAAATAGAAACAGAAATGTTTATTCATAACGTGTTTGTATGTTTTATGATGCATTATAAACTAAAAATAGAACGTTTATCTGTTCAATTCATCTTGAGTTTTCAACTCGTAGTCGAAAGTATGCAACAATATAAAAATGATCACGCGATGCGCGATTACCCTATATGAAGAAAGAATGTCGCGAGGCCTTTTACCGCTTAGGATATATCTTTGAACACATAAGTTTTCTAAGGATATCTGCGATTTTTACACGTAGCTACGATCTGTCTGTACCATAAAGCAAGAGTTTAACGAACGAGGCCGCATTCACGTTATTTAAACAATGGGAGTCTGCACGATTAAGGGGCTTGTTCAGACTGGCTGAATCAAGTATGCTTCGTAGAGGGTCGTGAAATTGCAGCTCATACCGCAAATAGAGATGCTGAATAAAAGCGGGAATGGTAGCGATACAAGCCTTTTCCATTTCCTACCGTTATTCTAAATAGTAACGGTATGAAAACAGATAATATCGCAATAATATAATAATAGGACTGTTAAAAGACTGTCTGTTATTCGCATCATATTCCATTTATCTCCCTCAAAACAAAACCCGCTACCCGCGATAAAAATTTTGATAGATATCTAGACGAAAATTGAGTCGTGCAAGAATAACGATTTTTGCAATCTTGATAATCGAGCGCTACGAGTGTCTCTATCGTCGACATTTCGAAATTCAAAGCTGACACAATGCAACGTCTAGTTACTTGTGGGCGGTAGTAGGATGTCGCTTACTGCAGAGGCTGCTTCGCAGCAATGATAGCGTCGCGTAATGCTACGGATGAGACTATCTGCAGAGCGTAATGCAGCAGAGTGCGGATTCGGTTAGGTGCGGAGGATGGGTGGTCGAATGAGTGGGGCGCGAATATAGGATGATTATGTCACGGTGTGATCTATGGGAACTGGCAATGTGCCATGCGGTCATCCGACCGCAGCATATAGCATTCTCTCCTTGTATCTCCCGCCTTCCTTAATTCGACGTACCTTGATCTCTTATTCGGTAATTTTCTTATCGCTTATAGAGCGAATGGCCGATATGTCAAAAAAGAAATCTGTGTTATCGAACGTTACTAATCGAGTTATTAATTGCGGTTCAATTAATCAAGATCATTTTTATTATATGTATATGCCATATAAAATTTACGTATCGATAGGAGAAAGGGGGGTAAGATGATGACCTTAAGGTTTGTCGATTTTTCTTAATATCTGTGATAGCATAAAAATAATGATCCATTTTTTTTTCAGATTCACTAAAGCCTTGCCTATTGTCTACAAAAATTTAAATACTGTTAAATAAATTATAATTTTTTAAAATTTAGATTTTTTAAGAACGTGTCAATTTTGTTATCTAAGCGGGTAAAATAACGAAAAGTCAAAGTAAGTTAAAAATAGTCGACTCTTTTATAAATAAAAAGATTTATTGTATTGTAATCAATTTCTTATATTACTTATTTTGGTATTATAATATTTTAACGCAATGAAAGAAAAATATAACCACAACAAGAAATATTATGTACCTGTATGAAGTTAACCCCCCAATGTCGAAAAATCAAAAATTTTCTTTTTGCAAACGTTTGTCCATCGTTTGCCCACGAATGCCCTGTTGGAATTTTTGTTTGTCCCCCTCTAGTTCAAAAGTTATAAGCAATTCAATTTTGGGGAGGCCAACTTCACACTGGTCCCCCAATGCCGAAAAATCAAAAACTTTCTTTTTGCAAACGTTGGCTCATCGTTTGCCCACAAATGCCCAGTTGAAATTTTTGTTTGCCCCCCTCTAGTTCAAAAGTTATAAACAATTCAATTTTGGGGGCGCCAACTTTACACTGGCCCCTCAATGTTGAAAAATCAAACATTTTCTTTTTGCAAACGTTTGCCCATCGTTTGCCCACGAATGCCCCATTGGAATTTCTGTTTGTCCTCCTCTAGTTTAAAATTTATAAGCAATTCAATTTTGGGGAGGCCAACTTCACACTATCTCCCCAATGTTGAAAAATCAAAAATTTTCTTTTTATAAATGTTTGCCCACAAATATCCCGTTGGAATTTTTGTTTGCCTTCCTCTAGTTCAAAAGTTATAAGTTGGCTCCCCAAAATTGAAATGCTTATAACTTTTGAACTAGAGAAGGGCAAACAAAAATTCCAACGGGGCTTTGTTGGGCCACGGTTGGGCAACGTTTTTTTAAAAGGAAATTTTTTGCTTTTTCACCTTTGGGGGCTAGTATGAAGTTGGCTCTCCCAAAATTAAATTGCTTATAAATTTTGAACTAGAGGAGGACAAAGAAAAATTCCAACGGGGCATTCGTGGACAAACGATGGGCAAACGTTTGCAAAAAGAAAATTTTTGATTTTTCGACATTGAGGAGCTAACTTTACACAGATAAATTATGTATATAATTTAAACAAATAAAATTATTAAAACATTAAAACAAAAATAAGTACTTATAGTGTGTAGTACAAAATAAAACAAACTTAAAGACAACATAAAAATAATAATTAATATAATTCTGTGGCATTGAAATCTATTTATTGTTTACTTATATGCAAAAATTAATCAAAATTTCTATTAGATAATTTATTTTTAAATTTTAGGTTTTAAGTATATTTAATATAATTAAAGACAAATTGTATAATTGTATAATGATATGCAATGTTCAATATACTTGCATTTAGTTTATATCTCTGTATGTCTAACATCTAAAACATTCATATTTTCTTATATATTTAAGACTATAACATAACTACTTTATTTCAAAAACTAAAAAAATCAGTAAATTGCATATAATAATATTTATTTACACAAGTAACCAAAGAACTAACTAATTATTTCACACTGTCACGCATGATGTTCGTCATCTTACCCGCTGTCATCGTATTTATTTATTCATTTAATAAAACTGTTCCAATGCAATAAATAAAAGACATTAGTATATTATTGTATACGTTTTAGCTATACTATACTGTGATTTTATAAAAAAAGTAAAAATATTTACTATATTTATGTCATTCCTTATGAGCCAACATATAATTACATATGAGTGCATCCAAAACATATTTCTTATTATATAATTCACTTTTTAGATAGATTGAAATCAAACTCTACAACAGATTATTTATTATTATCTAAAGTCTCTAATAAGTTGAGCATCGGCTCGTCATCTGTTAATAGCTTAGAAAAATTAGCAATTCGTCATCTTACCCACTTCGTCATCTTACCTCCCTACCCTATATATGCACAATAAAAATAATGTTAATCTTTCGCACTATGTATCTCTCGTGAAAGAAATATGAGACGATTGTACGATGTCGTTAAATATATCTCTACGTCGAGATAAATATGATAATATCCCCATTACTCCGTTCGCCTCGCGTATCTCTCGTCACGAAGAAAGTGCTTGTTCGAAGCGAAAAGTTCGTTAACGTACTTTATCGTGCAGTTTGTAGTCGCAAGTCTGGCAAGTCTTCCTCTACGGGTGGTGCTGTAAACTTTAAGGTGCCACGACTTTAGGGGCTCACATGTGAGTTAGTTTAATGTCCGGCGCAACTAACCGAATCGCTCTCGTCGCGATAAGTCGCGCCGCGGAAGAAAGCCACCGTCATGATTGTACGAATCATGGCTTGTCGTACCGACGACCAGTTTAATCGAAGCGATGTTCCGTTAGCGGATAAAATATTGCGTGCTCTTTAAATTCTGCCGGAACCATCGTTGGCCCGGATGCGTATCCATCCTCATACGTATATTTGCGATGCACATCGGGCATAAAAAAAAATCAAGTGGATGAAGCGGACGAGAAAGAGGAAGAGTATAGGAAGAGGAAGAGAGGTATCACATGTACGGTATGCACAGCGCGCATCTTGTTGCAGAGCTATGCAGAGGACAGTTGTAACGCTCAGTGAAGCCTGGTGTATTTATTATGCAACGCTCATGTGCCCTTTCGCAAACACGTGTGCACTCGTAGGCGGAACACACGCATCCGCGTCGCGATCTCCGCACGAAGTGTCGCTCCGCCATCGACTTTAAAATCCGCCTATTGACCCAAGCTCGTTAACGGACACGTAATTTAGCGATTTCCGTTCGTGCGCGCATAGACGATGTATTCAAACGCGTGCCATTCTATCCGAATCGTGAACACTAGAGATCAAGCTGACCAAAAAATTTGTTCGATGCTCGTAGTAGATAATAGATGACGGTTCTTCAGCTGTTCGTGTGTAATTGGCTTTATGTCGGCGGGCTCTGTCGAGAGAGTTATTAGCCGAAACGTCTAGTTTCTTCTGTTCACCCCTCTCCAAGGGCCGTAAAAATTCCTCCGAAGAAAACCAGCCGCTCGAGCGGACGAAAGCGCGCGGCCCTTTACCGTAGATTCCTGTGAGTGACGCAGTTCGTAGGAATTCTTATCCCACGATCGGAGGCAAGCTCCACGGGAGAGGAATCGGTCGTAGGCAACGAGGGCGATGGTTTCACAGGACTTCGCGATTTCGGACAGTGGCAAACATGCCCCGCGGCGGCAGTACCTTTCAGGTTCAAAAACGCCCGTTCGGGATGACTCAACCGGTCCGTGCAACAAACCGCAGCAACCTACCCGCATAGAGAGAAACCTGCTACGTGCAGAGCACAGGGTATTCGATTACCAGCACCGACCGGTGCTTTTTAGGAGGCGGAACGAGATGAGGATCGAGGACAAACGCGTTCGATACTGCGCGTATCATTATACGAGGGTGAGTCAATATTTATCCGCAATCTATTTTTTTAAATAGTAGATGAGTCTTCTCTTCGCCAGTGAATAAATAATCAGGGTAATTTTTTGTTCGACACGACTGGCCAAATTTATTAAAAAA
>NJRL01000027.1:55914-66606 GCA_003063815.1 Aphaenogaster rudis | reverse complement strand
TAAAATTAATCAAATATATTTTATATTTTATTGTGGTAGATATTAATATTTTTTATTGTGGTAGATATTAATCAGAGAAAATTGCATAAAAATCTTCGAAATACCATGTTGTTCCATGACTACCATGATTTTCAGTGTAAATTTTAAGAGAAAATTCTCTCTGTGTACGGGGATTACGTCGAAAAATAATGGATTTGTAAATTCTCTATTGTAGTTATAATAAATTTAAAAAGTAGAGTGCAAATAAATATTGACATCCTCGTAATTTCGCTAAATAAACAATCTTGTGCAACGCTGAACTAAGTTCGTTGAAAAGTATGGGGATTACGTGGAAAAATGATGAATTTGTAAATTCTCTATTGTAGTTATAATAAATTAAAAAAATAGAGTGCGATTAAGTATTGACTCGTCCTCGTAGTTTCGCTAAATTAAACAAATGTTCCCTATCAGGGGTAACATTTTTTGAAACTGGTATGAGCCGGCTTGTCCCTTCGCTCTCGAATCTTTGTACATGTTACAAATTCGATCGTATGTACTCGCCGCTTTCGTTCGCCTACATTGTCATCATGTACCGTTGCGCAATCGGATAACGTATAGATTAATTTAACCGATTCGACGCTCACGTCGTTACTCGTTTGAGAAAAGTCAGCGTCAGACGATAAGCGTCCAGGTATAAATATTGTTGTCGAAGATCGTCGTAACCGGCTGTCACTTGTCAATTGCTTTTGCAATCGGTCAGGTAGTGGTGGTTACATGAGCTTCGCGTGAGATAAGAGCTGATGAAATTCCTGCAACCAGTCCCGGGACTGCACGACACGTGCATTCATGCGTGCGTACGCATGCATCGAGACGCCGGTAGCGAAAACACCGCGGTGCGATTTCGATTCGCAGTCCTCGCCCTGTGAGGGCGTAAATTAATTCTTCGCGAAAATTGGCTCTCGCAACCGGCTGGCGCAATGACGCGCAGGATGCGCCGCCGCTGGTTTGTCATGATGGTCGGCCGACGGAATAAATGACTGCGCCCGACGTACGAAAGTAAATTATAAAATATGCGCTGTAAGCGCGTCGCTCGTGATTGCACCTCGTGATTAATGGACGCGACGTAATTGCGCCCGCGCCGCGTATAGCAAATAATTCAAGTGCCGAAACTTCTCCGACTATTAAACGCTCCGCTGTGAGAACTACTATTTGCTAGTGGCGGCGATGACACGTCAACGTGAGGATAATTATAATGAATAATTCGACACGCGAATTTCGATCGCGCCGAAATAGTCGCCGCGCGGAGGCATTGACCGTAACCATCGCGCTCGTTACAGTAAAGGCCTAAACACACACTTTTCGTAATACGTAAACGTAAGGTTTCGACCAATCGCGTTGCTCGATTCGGCCGTCCGTAACAGAATCGAGCAACGCGATTGGTCGAAACCTTACGTTTACGTATTACGGAAAGCGTGTGTTTAGGCCTTAAGGCTCTATAAATATGAGTATTCTCGTCCGCCATTTTCTATCCAACTAAAAGGTTATGTTTTCGTAAACGTATGTCCGTGTTAACATGTGTCGTGTGAGTCGTATCTCCGTTTTATTGCCGCGTAAAGTCCTAATTCTTTTTGGTGCTTCCAAAATGACTGGCTGTGTGTGGCAATTAACTGAAAGCATAACGAAAACATAACCTTTCACATGCGATTGGATAGAAAATGGCGGACGATGAGAATACCTTCCTTTTTAGAGCTCTAGTTACAGGCTAGTTGCCCACTCTCTCTACAAAATCACTTCGCATCGGAATAATTCGCGTTTAGCAATGCTACACATACGGGCGGTTCACGTGGAAGCCGCGCGTTGAACTTTCTCTCTTTCAGGAGTCCATGGACTGTGTAGTCGTGCATCGCGCGATGCAATCGCGAGGAATACACGCATTATAAGTGCGTTCGGGCGTCGAGAGGAGCGAGAACTCGTCCGAACTCGCGCGAACCATCGGCCGGGGGGCAAACGATCGCTTTGCCGAGAGGAACAAGCGTTCGCATTTACACGGTCGTATCGATTACATTAATTAAATAAAGACCGGCCTGGTATCAGCGCCACGTTTCGGCCCCGGGCATATATATCGGCTGGCGCGTTTATTGCGGCAGAGGCGATTCGCGCGCGGTTCTCGCCATAAGTCTGCGGTCGCTATCGATACTCCGATCACGTATATCCATCCACTTTAGCCCCCGAATACTTTGGTTCTGAATACTATTGCCCGCGCTCTCGATTTGCGCACACTTACGGCCCGAACGCGTGTACACACGCTTACGGAGGACGCGCCTCGTGCCCGTTTCCCGAGCACTTTCCTCCGCAATTCCTCCCAGACGTGGAACCGTCGTCATCGTCGTCGTCCGATGGGCCATGGACAATGTTTACGAGTCGGAGACGATCGACCTCCTTCGATTAAGACTGTCGCGATTTCGCCGCGTAATTAACACGTCCATCGCGGGGCGCCTGATCTCGTTCGATCTTCACGAGACAGCCTCGTGTACGCGTTCAACGCGTGAATAAGCATGCGTGGTCCATCGCGCGATGGATCGTTTTCATAACGCCCCACGGGCTCTTCGTACACCGCGAAGAGTACTTTCGAAAATGGCGGGCCGATATCGGCACTTGAGAAAACAGCTATTTACTTTACGGATACACCTTGATTATCGATAGTCGACCGCGGGCCGAGAAGCGGGAGGAGGTGAATGCATGCACGCGTACAAGGCGTCCCAGATCGGCCGGATGTGGCCTTTCAATCATAGATACTGGAGAACAAACAAAAAGGATGACGGTTGTTTTAATAGTGAGGCATTGATAATCACGGAACTATTCAATGTCGATAAATGTAGGATGTGGGCGAATTATGCCTCGAAAGTGCAAATAAATAACAATCCCTTATTTTACTCTTAATTCGATTTTGCTTGAACCGAGATCTCATTCAGAACTTAACTTTCCCAATATCTAGCCGTTAAGAATAGAAAAGATGCCGAACAAAAAAAATGGTTACTTCGTCCAAAATTTTTATGAGGTAAAATCAGCATCGAGTTATGAAGTCTTTAGCTGAAGAGACTTTCGATATGCTTCTAGGATACATTGTATACCGCGTGAAACAGTGAAAGAAAGCGCGAGAAGAGAGGAGAGGTATATATAGACAAGAGTGGAAGATTGGCGGTTTGAAATAGACATCGTGCTGCCTCGCAGGTTGATATAAGCACTCGGCGTTTCCGCAGGATACGATTCGCAGCATGTGAATAACCGTTATACGATACAACTCGCCGCCACGTATCGGCCAACGTTCAATTATTTGAACATCCCAGCGTTGAAATAATGGTACCCCACGGGTGTGCGTCTACGCAGAGCCCATGCACCGATTCTTCGTCATTCCCACATAGCGATGTCTAATTATCTGTTACTGGGGCTCGCCAGTCTGCGATCGGCACCTCGAACTCGTTGGAATCCCGGAGGTGTAGTTGAACATCGTAGAATGAACGGATGCGAAAGAACTCGCGAAACCATCTCGATTGCGAATAACAAGAGCACCGGCGAGGATATAGTCCGAAAAAAATGTGAAAGTGTATTACTTCGCCGGTGAACTACACCTTGAATTTAATGTCAGTGGCACACAAGTCGCGTTCTTATTATTGCGAATCCAGTTTATCAATGATTCTCTGATTTGCGTTCTTGAATGTGTATAAATCCATATTGTGTATAATACATCGTATGAAGTATAGGATGCTCTACAATTACCGTTTGATAGCGTATTCTAGAAATTGATTAAGATCGAAAATCCTGATATGAAAATGTCGAAGCAGTAGTTTTCTCGTTATAATCGATCAAAGCTGGCGAAAGATATTGCGTAGACTTTACGAACTCAAATCTATAACTGTGCTGATACATATACTGATCTATCACTTGTTATTGATTTTCACAGCTCAGATAATATTGCTTCATATTACTATTCAATTGACTTTATCTTTTAGTTTCTCATGTACATGTACAATGCAAATTACAGCAATCAGTTACTATTGTAACAAATTGATTAATAACAGAAAATATTAAGTGTACAAGCTGCTCCGCATCTATCGGATATCATTGTAATTGGATGTATAATAATTAAATTTAGCTCAGAATTTTTCTAAATCGGATTAAACTTTCAAGTTTAAATCTTGAAATTTTATCTGGTAAAAATAGGCCAACTTATAGAGGGACCAACTTATTTCCCTCATCAATTCCAATCAATAATCCTTTTTCCTTTTGATGTATGCTTTTTATTTTTTAATTTTGTATTTTTACATTTTTATATTTTGTAATTTTACAATATTTATTTTATTATTTTTTATATTACATCAAACTACAATTTTTTTCTTCCGTGCAATTTAGTTTTATAAAAAACAAATTACAAAAAACAATTTCAAATTACAATATACAATATTTAAAATAATATGATAGATTACAATGCAATATTATAAAATACATTATAAAATATATAATTACATTATTTGTATATTCACAAGAAATTTTATCAATGCAGAATTACACACAATATCGAAAATGCATATAATAAATCAAATTATGCAATATTTATTATTATAGACTTTAAAGAACATAGCTCAAAAAGATTTATAAAACTCCAACAACCATGATAAAAAAAAATTAAATACATTTAGCTTTGTATAAAATAAAATACATTTATTTTTTTGTACAAAATATAAAATACATTTATTTTTGTTTTATTAACTTTGTTTCTCAAATATAAGAAAGAGTAAATATATAATATGAGAATAAATAATATCAGAATAAAAATAATAATGCATTCTGCGAGACTATTGAGAAAAGATAAACGTATAGCTTCGATGTAATTCAACAATCAAATAAAATAAATTGTGGTTGAATATTCATAAATGTGACAAGTAAATTAAATTGTAATATTTCATGATTACAATACGCCTAACTTCGATAATATATCTCCGATGCAATGAGTCCTTCATAATTATTATTGCTTTACGCGACGATGAATGTAGTTTAATGGACACGGAACGTTTTTTCCATCGCGTATATATACGACTTCGGTATCGAACAAGTGATCAATCGCACGTATAAAATCCAATGTCTTCTTTCTTTCTTTGTATCTTTTTATCTTTACTTTTTAAAGTCTTATAGATTTTGAAATATCGTGAGAAATTACGAGAAATCGTATTATCACCGCGTTCTATGATGAATAATGGCCTAACAATTTAGTTAAATCAAGACCTCTTCACTTGGTGGAACGCCGATTAATATCCGATATAGAGAAGAATAATCTTTAATTAAGATGAAGAGCGAGTTCAATGTGCTTTGTTTCTATCAGTTCCCATGGGATCAATCCGCAAAAGAAGGTTAAATGATCCGTCGAATATCAGGGACTCCGTTGTAGAAAAGAACGAATCGCGGACCTTCCGGACCGCATCTGATAGCAATGATTTCAGCAGCGAGTCAACGACAATTACCATTTTTTAAATCCTTAGTAATGCAAATATTATGCAAATCCCGAGTATATTCATGATAAGTAAATTGATATTCATATACCGTATTTTAATAAACGAGAGCAAAATTCAAGCGAAAAAATATAATCCTCCCATTATTAAGAAATATATCTCTTCTTATTGGAAAACGACACATAAATAGAACGATCTTTACAGAAAACCTGTTACGAATAAATATATTTAAAAATAATAAAATACATGCGTCTTTATCGTAGCTTATTTTATGTATGGGTACAAATAATTCTTGAGTATTAATTATTCAAGACAAATTAAATCCGATAACGGTGTGATTTTGAAAAAATGTTATATTAATATATTTTATGATATAAAATTTGTTAATTTATAATTTACTTCTGTAATATTGAAAGAAACTTTTGAATAAAGCTATTTAAATAAATATTATCTATTAAAATTTAATAACTATTTAATAATTATTTAAATAATGCATCTAACATTTAGATAATTTAAATTTAATATCCCACTAATGTAGAAATATCTATTCTTGACTTGTCTCGAATTTTTTTAGTACATGTATAGATTTAATTAATTCATATAATCTGAAAAGCTATTCACACACAGAAAGAGTATTATCTTTTTTCATAAAATTATATTTGACAACTAAACATTTCTTAAATGGAATATATTACAGATTGCACGTGTATTTTATTATAGGATAATATAAATTATTTAAATGGTGCTATTTTTAAATCTACTATTAATCTTGATGTCCTCAGTGTCTGAAAATGTTTCTTAAAAGAAACCAAAAGTTGAAGAACAAAATATAATCATTCGTACACATTAATCTTAAAATTAACTTGATTTAACTAATTGTAACTTATTTATTAAGTACTTAATTATAATTGAAATTTTGACGTAGAACTACGTCTTTCTCCGGGGTAGGGGCACGGATGCAACGAAAACATGTCACACTTTGAACGCTTATATCTTCGCAACTAATAATCATAGAGTAATAAATAATATCTCATTAGATAGCTTATAGAGTCCCATTTATAATAAAATTTGTTTCAACCCTCCATCCCTTAATCCTTTGATATAGTAGTGTTAGAAAATTAAGCTAAATTTCTTGTGATTTTGTTTCGCCGCACGCCGTTTTAACGTTAATAATTAGTGAATAAATCGTTGGCAAAGAGATTGTTGGTATTGAATATGGTGTCTAGAGGTATTAATACTTCGAATTCGATGTCTACGTGTCCCAGGTTGCCGTTGACGAGATCCAGGTAGTTCATTACGTTGTTTTCGATGTCTAGATGTATTAATACTTTAAATTCGAGGTCTAATTTGAGGTTTATTATAGGTATTAATACTTCTTATTCGATGTCTACGTGTCCCAGGTTGCTGATGACGAGGTCCAGGTAGTTCGCTCCGTAGTTTTCGGTGTCTAGATGTATTAATACTTTGAATTCGATATCTACGTGTCCCAGGATGCCGATGACGTGGTCCAGATAGTGCGCTCCGTAGTTTTTGGTGTCTAGATGTTCTAATTAGTGGAATTCGATGTCTTTGTCCTGGGACACATAGACATGGAATTTGACGAATTAGAACACCTAGACACCAAAAACTACGGAGCGAATTAGAACACCTAGACACTAAAAATTAAATCGTGGACAATCGTATCCCGCTTCGAAATTAATGAAAAATGTTCATGGGGGTGCTGATGTCAAATTTTTTCTAATTTTTTAATTTGGTCATAACTTTTTTTTGAACCATGGGCAAACGAAAATTTTGGATGGACAAACGTGGACAAATCGTGGACAATCGTATCTTGCTTATAAATTAATGAAAAATGTTCATGGCTGATGTCAAATTTTTTTCGAATTTGACATCAGCACCCCGAAATGCAAATTTTTATAAAGTTCAGGTGGCATTCGCTTGTCCACGATTTGTCCATGTTTGTCGACCCAAAATTTTCGTTTGCTCACCCTTCAAAAAAAAGTTATGACCAAATTAAAAGAGAAAGTGCCAAGAAATAGTGACAGTTGACGTAGTTCTAAGTTGTTGGTTGCGGCTTAGTTGCTACTGAGCCTCTTTGATTTTTTTTAAACAATCACTATATATTTACGTTTATTCTGTCTTTTTATTATTAAGAGAACAGGGTATTAATACTAATGGAAAAACAAGAAAAGTTAATTTACTATTAATACTATTTAATCGGTGAATCGATTGTGAAATATAGGTCGTCGTTAACTTATTGCTTCTACCCATAGACATAGTATATCTAGACCGAGCGTTTGCCTTTATTTGAGGAGTGGGGGTAGAGCACACGTAGAAAAGGATGCACTCTGTTTTGTGCCTCTTGCGTTCTCTCTCGCACATGCGTACAAAACGTATGAGGAAGAACGAAAGAGGCACGGAATAGAGACCCTATATAGGGTCTCTATACCGTGCCTCTTTCGTTCGAATAGAGACCCTATATAGGTCTCTATACGGAACAGAGTGAGTCCTTTTCTACGTGCACCTCTATCCCCACTCCTCAACACTCGGTCTAGATATACATATGCTTCTACCGCTGCTTCAGGAAACCGCCAAGAAAATTTAATTCCAACTCTGCGACAGGAATCCTCTGCTTTCAACGTGGCATCAAATTAGGCATTTCAAATGGTTCGCAAAAGCAACGAGAAATAACATTTAATAATAATCGCTTCGATTTTCTGTTCTTTCGACTTTCCTGTACGAACCATTTGTTCACCTGACACGAGGAACAGCGATAGGGCACCATCATCGATAGGCAGAGATCGCGTTCAAGAACGTGGAAAGAATACTCGCGCAGTAGCTTCTAATAAATATTTAACGCAAAATGTATAATTTAACACTTCCGCAACCGCTAACATAATTTTACGTCATTTTATATTTATAGGGACGTAGACAACTTTATGATTTGTATTTATGATTACAGCAGTTATCTAACAATAAATTGATTTTAAGTTCCTCAAAATGAGCGTTTAAATAAAATTTAAAAAAAGAAATTCAAAAAATTCAAAAAAGAAATATATAAAAAAATATTTAAAATATTTAAAAAGAGACATACAAAAAAAGAGATATGTATAAAAGAGATATTAAATTTCACTTTTGTATGAAAGTATTTCATTATATAAGTTTTTTAAATTTTAAATTTTAATTTTCACATATTTATAAACTTGAAATTTTTTCTATTTAGATTTGTAACGTGAAAATTTCGTTTAATTTCAAACAACGGGTGGTTACGAGCATAATATTATAAAGCAATTTTTTAAATTTTCATTTTCATTTTAATGCTAGAACTTTGCGACAACCAGCTATAGATTTTTGTAAATTGCACGCGACTTCCAGCTTTAGTTCGTGCGCTAAAATCGCCGGCTTAGAAAACGTTAAGATTTCGTTAGCGAATATTGACTGCGATATAGAATTTGCAAATACGTTTTATGAACAACGAAACAGAAGATTTTGTCTTCCGAATTATGACATTTATAATTGTAGCGACAATACAAATCCCAAATTTCATAATAATTTTGTCAAACATTTTTGCGATTATGTAATATTAAAAATACGGACACAAATTTTATGAGTGAAAACTAATATTTGATCGTTGGCTTAGCATCAAATATTCAAAGTTTTATTTAAATTTGAATAAAGAATTTCTTAAATTTATTTTAACAATTCTTTAGTATTTGAAATATAAACTACTAAACTTTTAAAGATTTTTAAAACAAATATTTTAAACGCTTCAATTTGATAAACTTTGTGTTATCATACATTGCAATCTTACATAAATAATGTTACATAACTTTACATAACTTAACATATTTTACAATTAATATTACATAATTTAATTTATTTATTTATTTATTGGTATTTAATTAATTAATATAAAATAAAAACGTGTTATCAACATATTTATATCCAATTAACATTTTTAAAAAATAAATTTAATGTTAACATTATTTAACATTACTGTATAATTATAATTATTTTTATTATTTGTATATCTATTTTTATATATTTTCCAATATCTATTTCTAAACTATTCTTATGCCTTTTCAATTCTCTTATAATAATCCTCTCTGTCTACTCGAATTGTAATAATACTTCTACCTACCCGAATTTTGATACTATTCCTACCTACTTGATTTATAATAGTATCCCTACCTACCCGAATTGCAATAGTATGCTCTTCCTATCCGTATCTGTACTTAATACATCAATCTATAGCCCTTGCTTTAGTAAGGATTCTCCAATCGTACCTCACGACCGCAGATACCACCGATCAATAACAGATCTACTAATCCAGCATCATCACTGATCCGCGATCAAGATATGGGGAAAGCGAGAGTACGCAAATTGAGATTTTAAACAATGTTTTAATTCGCGACTGATTGGGATTTTAATTTGTAAACAATCGAGATTTATTTTAACGGCATCTTTCCCCCTTTGACATGCGATTGCATGTATATTAAAAATATTATAGACTTATCTTGTATACCTTTTAATCATATTGCTTGGCGATTGTACATCAACCTATCTTATGTAGCTTCTCTTTATTCTTCCAACCAAATTAGTTCTACCTTTTGTTGCTTCTGGCCATATCCATTCTAGTCGTATACATCCAGAGATCAATAGAAAGGAGAAATATACTCTTCTATTTCCGGCGAATAAGCATACAGATTTTACATGATACACGAACATGTCGCAAACGCAAAAAGGCCATTGAAATATTAAGTACAAATTCGCGAAAAAGTTCGTTAAAATTTACATTAAATTCACATCAAGTGAATGCTCGTTTTTTCATTACACACTTTTGATACAGATATATATTTGAAAGATATATTTTCAGCTTCAAAAAGATTTTAAATCAATGCTCTCTAATTACGAAAAATTCGATTACATTTCGTGAATGTAAGGAATTGTATTTTACAATAGAGAAACACAAAACTTCACACAATAACATTCAGAATTTAATAAATAAAAAATAACAAATAATGATTGCTACATGTGAACTGACAAAATCTAAGGCCCATATTCTATGATTCGTCAATTCGTCGTTATGAATATCAAATCTCACTTTAAAGATACATCAGATGATAAATACAAAATGAATGACGTGAGATCCAAAAGAAAAAAAAATAATGCATTCCTGCAATTAATATTGCTATTGAAGTAAATTTTT
>NJRL01000026.1:985000-995343 GCA_003063815.1 Aphaenogaster rudis | reverse complement strand
CACACACACACACACACACACACACACACACACACACACACACATACACACACACCCAACTATATCTATTTATTAACATATTATTTGTGTTAATTAATATAATTTTTACAGGTTGTAGAATTAATAGGTAAGGAAGATGTTAAGTTAAGCAAAGAGCAAGTGGATGAATTAGTAGAGTTAATGGATAAAGAAGAAATATTAGAAGTAGAAGAACAAATACAAAAATCGTTGGAAAAGGATTCCAAGACATCCCAGACAGAAGAGAATATAAAAGCTACACATAAATCTACAGTTCCAGCTACACCAGTAACAACTGAGCCAGGATTTGGAAAAGAGGAGTTAGTAGATGATGCTGTCAGAGAATCCAGCAAAACCTATGGAGATCCGTGTATTGAGAAGGATAAGCAAAAATCAACTGCCATTCTTAAAAGTAATTCCAAATCCGATGAGGTAAAAAATCCTCCAATTGCATCAGGTGTTCCATCAACAGCGAAAAAGGCAGAAGGTTCTAAACAACTGTGATTAGCGCACAATGAAGTATAAATTAATACATGTAATTATCAGCAATATTTTTACTGAAATGATGTTTGATATGTTGGATCTTTGTCTGTGTGTATCTCACATATTTTCTTGAGAAAAATTTTTAATTTCCGCAAGTAGAATGTATAATACAAAAAAAGAGAAATGTTATATTGACACAAGGCACAAAGATGATTTCATCATACAATTGCCCATCACGATATAATTGAATTATTAATATGTTGTACATAAAAAACATATTGAATATACATAATATATTAATCATTTATAATATTTGAATAATATTGTGTAATATTGATTTCTAATTTCATATTGCATTATATGCACACACAAAAAAACTCGAAGTTTTCCATTGAAGACTGTGATGCATTTAACAGCATCATTTATATTATTTTCTTTTATCCATGGTGATGTGCTTGTGTTGATCATAAATGCATTATTAAAATATTTGTTCTGTAATGAATTGTCGATGTTAGTTATAACCTTAAAGGGAACGGATAGAATATTAATAGCCTAAACACTGACAACAAATTACAGATATTAAAAATGTTCGGTTTCCACTACAATACAGTTTGATTTCAGTAAGCCCAGAGGATAAATCATTCCAACTGCCTCCATGTCATTGTACATTTGTTAATACATTGAGCATATACCACTCATGATTCGAAATAATAGTCTCAAATTATATTACCTTGTAACTTCAATATTGGTGTTAAAGTAATTGGTTGCTCAAAATGTGAAGCAAGATAAATGTACATGTAATTTATAATTTTATTTTCATTTGTGAAAAACACAGGGAAGCAGAAACCTATTTAATGTAAAAATAGAGTACTATTTGTGCTTTGTACTATATAGAACGTTAAACTTACAGAAGAAACTTTGTTAACAAGATAATTCTATGTGACAAGATGTTATATCAATTTCGGGGCCCTACATGTATATAAGGAAAAGGGAAATATTTATTACATATTTGCATTACTCTATAATATTAATTCGATGAAGACCATCTAAGATGTATTATAAAGATATGAATTTCAAAAGGAACATTCAGAGTGACCTATTTCTTTACTTCTGCGCATGAAAGTCTAAATGTATATGTAAGAACATGTATTATTTTTTTAAATTTTTATAGGATGCTCTTTCAAAAGAAATAAATTATGAATTTAAGTATCCTAAAAAATGGAGTTTTTATAAAATTTTATATTGCTGCATATTTCTATTTTATTTGTTCTACTTCCTGCGTTTTTTGTTGCTTCTTTGCATTTGCATAAATAATTAATCTTAAGAAAAGATATATTTTTAAATTTGTGGATATATATAAATCCAATAATTATTATTAAACTTTTATGATATCGTATTACTATAAAAAAATCATTTTATAGTTATGCCATTTTGCATATAACATCACGAAATGAGTGTAAAAAATTACAATCATTTGTTAATAAATATTTCTAGAGAAATAGATTAAGAAACTTACATGTAAATTAGTATTGCAATTTAAATTGCGTGACAATTTAAATTGCGTTAAGTTATTTCATCATGAATATTATATAAATTATTTTCATTCTAATACAAATACAATAGACGTATTATATAATGATCAATTGTCGAATGTATTGATTAACTCTACATTTTTTGTTCATATTTATTGACATTTGCTAACTAAATAATATATTTTACAATGCTATGTTGCAGGGAGAATTATTACGTTTAATTCAATTTCTTCAATAGCATTTTGATGGTTGTAAGGAAATCAGTTTTGACAAAAATTGTTTTATGATATAAAAATTTACTTTTTGTTGCTTTTTCAATAGCTAGATTACTTGTTAAAACAAACTAATCAATCATTTTTATCATATATAAAAATAAAATTTTATCAATCTTTTAGTTATATATATTTGTTGCTTGCCAATGTTAATACAAGTGACTCACTTAGATTATTTCATCATTGGTTTATGAAAATAAATCATTAAACAATTATTACTTACTGTCAAAATGATATATAAAGATCTTTAATGTAGTATTGTATATGTTTTAATAATATTAGAATTTAATAAATGTATTCTGTACTTGGAATTGGTTAATCATAAAATCATTTGGATATAAATGAATGGATAAATAACAGTTCAATAATGAATCACATCAATATTACATAAAAAGGCATTTAATTTATGACACAATAGCAGATCAAACATAGAATTGCAAAGATAGATATAGTGGTGTAGATAATATGTAGTGTGTATATATATCTGAATATCTGAATCTAAATGCTGTTATAAAACTCTTCTAAAGAATCTTAAAATTTGATTGACCTCGTTACATTAACAGTGAACACTTAAAAGGCACAATCAATGTCAACAGTACAAAAGTATCAAAATTAAATAGACAGATATTTCACTTTTCTTCCATAAGAAAACTACTATAATATACGCATTTTGCGAACTTTAATGATCATTCTGTAATACAATTCTCAAGTCACTTTTCTTTTCAGTCAAAGCTGTATTAAAATTGGTTATTTTATATACCTGTATAAATGCGCCTCATAGAGGTAGAAGTTTTTAAACAAGTGACTTAATTAATTATTCGAATTAATTATACAATCAGTCTCTAATTACAGTCTACTATGTTAAACATAAAAATTCATTTTCTTGTCACATCATGGCTTAATATTTCAGATGTACGAGCAACCATCGGTGCTAAATACTACTGCAAAATAAGCCACTAATAGAATCTTTTACTATAAAAATTTGAAATTATAATAAATCAAGTTTAATTAAAATAAAATCTTCTATCTTGGTTTTATGCTGGGATTTATACTTGAAATCTAAATTTATATTTGCACGCAAAATACGATCATATTTGCATAATAAAATCTATATAACATTGTATACAACAAAGAGAAATAATTATTAATGTGTTACAACTGTGTTATAAAATTCACTCACACGTTCGAGATATCAAATTGTTACACTATAAAATGCTGTGATAAAAGTAACTAGATAAAACATAGCGATATATTAAAACTATGTGAAACACATTTTTTATATATATATATATATATATATATATAAACAAATTGCTTACAAATTACAAGTTTTCGTTACTTTACAGTGTTATGACTACTTTGATATATCTGAACACTTTATTCACCATATCAATAATTAAAATATGTAAGAGGATATTGAATCCCATTCACACACATATTTCTATAATTTTTGGTAATTTTTAAACACATTAAAGAGTGCTGAACGCATTAAAGGTTGCAAATAAATAATGCAAAAGGCAACTAAGAACCCAATTATTTTATTTCAACATGAACGTAATTACATCACTTGCACAATCGGGAAAACAAAACAAATAATCTTCATAAAATATGTATCGTTTACATTTTCAATCTCCTCAAAAATATTAACATCATTTACGTTTCAGCACTCTAAAGACAAGTAATCTTGCACGCATTTTCGTAATTTTGTGCCATTATAAATGTTATAAATTGTTTTTCAACTCAAATGACATATTATATAAATATATTACATAATAATATAAACAAAATAATAATAAAATGTACAGTTATTAAAATTTTTTTTATAATTTCATAAAAAACGGATATAATATATGTTTTTGGAATATATATCAATTAATATTTAATATATATAAATATATTAGAATAAATTGTATATATATCTTAAGTTTAAATATATTCTGTATGCAATATAGTGAACAGCAAAGATTAAGAACGTCAATTCACTGTAAAGTGTCAGAAAACTTTCATTTTTATATAAATACAGTTCTCTTACGCTTAGCTTTCAATTATAGGAGTTGAACCTTCCGTAACATAAGCTACATATTTGTTTTATGTTTGTTATAGCAAGATGCAGCACTTTGTTTCCTTATTACGTTCACTCCCATCTCCTTGGTTTTCCTGTGCCTTGCGAGCAGCTATTGCTCTCATTAAATCAAAAAACACCTGCAACGTGGAGGAAATATAATTTTTATTTATTTCTGTATAAACTAATTTTTTGAAATTTGCACATTGATTAAAAATTAAAATATATATTAATATTAAGAAAGAAAAAAAGGGAACAACCAATATAATAATACAAATAAAAAATATTTTATTATATATATATATTATGCAAATATTATTTTTTTTAAATTTGTTTATCATATAAAGTAATCTTTATTTTTCTCTGTTAAAACATTTTTTATTTATTGATATTTAATTTTTTATCCAAACAGTATTTCATTGAAGTACCATGAATAAAAAGATTATTATATTCATAGAACCTAGGTTATTTTCAAAATTGTAAAAACATTAAAAATATTATAATTTTGTGTAATCAAATTAACGAGAATATATTTTTATTGCAAGCCATAGCAACATGTCTCAATTAAGAGTAAAATATTTGATGCTTTTCTCTTTTCTTATAAAATAATAGTAATTATTTAGCGATAAGATTGACCGTGAAATAACTGATTATTTATAAAAAATATAGCTATCTAATATATGTAACACAGAATAACACAATGTTATAAAAAAAAAGAAAAGCATACATGCTTTGCACAAGCTGTGGTAAGCTTTACAAGTAAGTGTATCGTTCCACATTTAGTTTGCAAATATTTGTGAACTTATTAGATAAATATAAAATTTAAATGTCTCAAATATTAACAAATGTGAAGTGGTGTTAAAATGAAGATATGCAATAAAATATATCTTTTTTTAAATAATTAACATCTATTAATATTTTCTAAAAGATCATCATATCATACTGATTTAACCATATATTTTCGTTGCATATCTGTGATAAATATTGTGTATCAGAAATTGTATTAGTTAAATACACTCTATTGACATTCCCTATATATTTTACATCGATATAAAATAAAATTGCCAAGACAGGAAATACACAGTTCTATTATTTTTTTAACATAAAATAAAATATGGTGCAAGAAAAAACGGCAAACCTATAGAATAATGCACTTCTTTTTCTTCCTCTTGGTACGATCTTTACCTCGACCATTGCTTGCTGACTTATCTTCAATTTTGCGTGACCTTATTTCACGCATCAAGTCGAAAAATACCTGCAAATGTGCAATGATGCTGTCTCAAAGCTTTAAGGCATATAAAATGTGCATTAAAAAATAAACATTATATTCCTCATATTTGTAAGAGAAGAAAACGAGAATTGCATATAAGCAATAGCACAATACATGGTGATATAACAATATATAAACATACATAGACTGCAGAATTAAGCCTATTTAAAAATGCGTATTTCGTGCAATCAATTCATATGCGATACATTACATTGAGGGTGAAGTGAAAGTAAAAGCAACAAGAAATATATGTGAATGCATCTACAATTTTCAATAATTTAACTACATTGGTATGTATGTATATATGCTCGATGAATAGTGTTCTGTAGAGTGAAACATCTAATTTAACATTACTAATATAAATTTAACTAAAAAAAAAAAAGAATCCCACAAATTCCTCATTTTACTAAAAGTAATATTGAGAAAAAATCAAAATTAAAAAGTAATATCAGTTATTTTTTAAATGAAAATAATAATAATACAAGAAAACATATATAAAATATTTATTAGAATTTTATATATAGCGCTTGTTAATCAAATTAAATAAAAATTATGTTATATATAATCAGCATTTTACCTTATCTACATTTTCTTTTGTTTTAGCACTTGTTTCCACATAAGGAACACCCCATTGTTGGGATCTTGCTTGAGCTTCGGCTAGACTAACCTTCCTTTTTTCTTGTAAATCACTTTTATTTCCCACTAATAAAAATGGAATGTTCTCATCATTTTTTACCCTGAGAATTTGTTCTCTATAGAAAAGAAAACAGTTTTTTTCTATTCATGTGGAATAATCAAACAATACATTATAAAATTGTTATGTATTAAGATTTTCTCCAGTAACTTTGTCGTAAACTATTAAGTAATTTTATCAAAATTTACTGACCTAAATTCCTGTGTAGCTTGGAAACTATCATCTTCTGTTATCGAAAATACACAGAGAAATCCTTCCCCACTACGAAAGTAATTATCTCGAATCGCTGCATAATCTTCTTGTCCTGCAGTATCCAAGATATCTATTTGTACCTCTTCTCCGTCTAATACAACTTTCTTTCTGTAGGAATCTGCTTTTGTAGGTTCATAATCTTCAACAAACTGATTTTAACGTTGATTAAAATTATGAGAAAGAAATATCTTTTTAATGTAATAATGCTTAAAAATAAATCTTGGCAAAATATGATAACGTTTATCAGTAAATAAGTAGAAACTTGAAAGATAAAAATTATATGTTTTTTTGTTAAATTAATAATAGTAAGCAAGCACGCTATTTATCATCAAAATCTTTTTTATTTTTAAGCTATTTTGTTTTTGTTTTTACCTCGTCATACATAAATTGTAACGTCAGAGCAGATTTTCCAACACCTCCACTTCCAACCATTATGACCTTATGCATCGCTTGGGTGGCTCCTGGCTTCCTCGACATTTTTGAGATAATTACCTTCAATTAAGATCAAGTGGTCACTAAATGCCGCCATATCTTAACAGTAGTGGAATTTTGTGCTTGCGATATTCAAGACTTCTCAAACATAAATATACTTATAACTTTTACGTAATTATTAATTCATATTTATTATCATTTGCATTATTTTTACCAATCTTTTTGCAGGACTCTATACATACATTCCCGTTATATGATAACAATAAATGAATAACGAGCAACAGAGTTACAATTGCAGAACGCTCATATATATCTTCTGCACTTCTTCAAAATAGGGGTTTCTTTCTGATGGTTATCTTAATTAAAGCAGAGCAGAAATAACAATGGCAGGATGTGAGAATTACGTTGTCAGTGTGAGAAATCTAAGACTAGAATAAAGAGTACAGTTTTATATGTGTGTTCTCAGTCACAATACATTTTATTTATATATCACATAGAAAATATATTACGTATCCCCTATATTATAAAACACATAATTTAGAATATCTGGATACTGTTAAAAATAGGAAACTTCTAATATTCGTTTATACTTATAAAAATTATATTATACTTTGTCAATGTTCATCAATAAATAGATTGTTCTAAATTTATATATTTTATACATATAGAACAAGGACAATCTCTCAAGACATCAACATTGTGACACGAATCTAAATAACAAATTTAACAACAGCTTGTTCTCTTAAAGATGTATGTCAGACCTTCAAAAATAACAGCATTGCCATAATATTTTGCTAAGATGTTAATAATGTATTTCATTCCTACATATGAAATTTGAAGTCAATTTACCATATTGTTTTCAAAAAAATTATTATTATAACGACGTAAGACGTAATATAGCCGCCTTACGTCAAATTTTCAAAGATAACAGCATTGCCATAATATTTTGCTAAGATGTTTAATAATGTATTTCGTTCCTACATATGAAATTTAAAGTCAATTTACCGTATCGTTTTCAAGAAAATTATTATTATAACGTCTGTAAGACGTAATATAGACGTCTTACAGACAGAATAATAATTTTCTTGAAAACGATACGGTAAATTGACTACAAATTTCATATGTAGGAACGAAATACATTATTAAACATCTTAGCAAAATATTATGGCAATGCTGTTACTTTTGAGTCTGACATACTACCTTAATATTGGTGGCAATAGGTTTGTTTTCTGTTCTGGAGTAAAAAAGATAAACTCTGAACTAGTGCAGCCAATTCAGGTACAGAAAACAAACCCAATGATATCACACAGAAAGAGAAAAACATAATATTCCAGATACTACTGTCAATAGTCCAGATGCTACTGTCAAACTGCAGAACTGACAGCGTCAACCAGAAGAAGAAGAAGAACAGGAAACTTACTAATCAAATGAAAAACTGTACACCACCGACTCGTGCCGTTACTATTCGAGATTCATCGCGACTTTCGTGAAAGGGAATCGAACGGGAAGTAGAAGACACGTGAAACGAAAAACGGAAGAAACGCGAAGCACACCTCGTGGACGCGGCGTACGCTCGTACTGTGACTGCGCTTTAATTCACTCGCTCCTGCTTTCTTCTCTTCCCTCTTTATCTCACTCGCGCGAGAGCTCCGATATTACGGGCGAGCGTTATAAATAATTGCGACGAGACACGTAAGAAGTGACAGCGGCTCGCCGCGCCCGGCCCGCCGCGATTATCGAGCGGCACCGGCTGGGGCGAGACCGGTCGGAGGCTGTCGCCGTAGTCCGAGTGTAACACGAGTGAACGAGAAAGGCGGTGCCGCGTTCCCGGAGGATAGCGCGCGGACGCCGCGAGAGTCGGACGTCGATGCGTCGTAGACGTCGGGAATCGCGCCGGACGTTCCGCGGCGAAGACAGTGCCCGCTCTAGGCCGCTCGAGCGAACGTGCGATAACGAGGGAAGGCGCTGGATTTCCCGGTAAATACCTCTGAAATTCGCGCAGATCCGGGAGTGCCCTGCCTGGCCGTTCCGTGATCTCTCTCTCTCGTAGCCGTCACACGCGTTGGTTTACTTTCACGCCACCGATAGTTCCGATAGTTAAACGCCGGCGGCGCCCCGATCGCCGTATCCACTCCTGTGAGCGAAATACAATTTTGTAACAATTGTATGTGAAATATTGAGTTTTGGTTGGATTTATGTTGCAGATTTTAAGTCTGTTTATTTATTTTATTTTATTTTATTTGGTGAATGCAGATTTAGATTCAGTTTTAGTTTTAAGAATTAGAATAAAATGGTGCAATGTAAAGTTAAGAACATACCTAAGGAGAACAGAAATTAAAATGTCAATTTGACATCATATTGACCAGATTTATGTCATTTTTTGGTCATGATTGAAATCTCGATCTCAGATGACTTAAAAATGACGTTTTATATTGACTTCTTTTTATTATATCTTTTTGAGATTTCAATCATGACCAAAAAATGACATAATTTGGTCCATATGATGTCAAATTGACATTATTTTGACTTTTCTGTTCTCCTTGGATAACAAATTATAAACCGGAAGCCATCCTAAGCCGCAAGGCAAGGATTATAAATAAATAATAATAATAATAATAATAACAATTATATGTATACAACGGGAATACCGACGAGATACTATATTGAAGACAGACAATCTTATGGAAGTTTGCGTGTCTCCGTTAAAATTTAGACAATTAATTTATAATATAATATTAATTTTATGATTTATTATTATTATAATGTAATTTAGGACCGATTATTCCAACTTCTTTAAGCTAACAGTTAAATCATATGTTTATCTGTGTCTAATTTGAAGAAGAAACAAAGAGAGACATATGATTTAACTATTAGTTAGCTTACCAAGAAGTTGGAACCGGCCCTCTCTCTCTATTACATATATATATATATATATATATATATATATATATATATATATATATATATATTTACATCAGAAGAATATTTGATTTTATTTAAAATTGCATATTTTATTCTTATTATCCGTGTTTGATTATCAGTGATAATTTGGTAGAAAAAAAAGTAATTTTGTGGCAATATATATATTATATATATGCGTTATAAATTATGCGTGCTCATTTATATAAAACATTTGTATAATAATAAGTCGTGAATTTAATACTCTACTATAAGGTAATTGCTCAAATATTTATAGCGATCGAACATTTATATCAATAATCAGTAATATCGATACTCTTCAATTATCTACCTCTTTTTCTCTTTACATTGAAGGGAAAAAGAGGAAAGATGAACGATGCAAGAAGTTCAGCTAAAAAGAACAGATCTT
>NJRL01000026.1:962644-981925 GCA_003063815.1 Aphaenogaster rudis | reverse complement strand
CGATCATTTGAGTAAGGGAGCTGTCCCATGCAGGACAGATTTTCGGAAAACGGAATCTCGGAATCATTCTGATTGGTTAGCCCCATGGGGCACAATACAAGCCCCATGGGACTAACCAATCAGAATAATTCCGAGATTCCGTTTTCCGAATTTTCGACCTGCATGGGGAAGCACCCTAAGTTACTACAGAAGTAACGCCTCGCGTAAACGTAGTACATGATTGGTTAACTACGGTTGACGCGACGCGTGACGCGCTCAGTGGAAACGTACCCATACGGCTATTGTAGATGACGAGTTACATACTTGCCAAGAGTAATTAACCTTTCATACACGTGTATTTCGTTGAAATTTTTAAACAACATTTTATTGATGATTTAATGAGAATGATTGTTTCAGCGGTATAATTCAAATTTCTTCATCCAAGCACCGGTAATATGACCACATCATCGAACACTGATGCCGAAAAAGAAATAGAAGATCCCGTCGAACAGATGCTAAAGAAAACCGGTTGCATGGAATTGCATTACCAAGTTCAAGTACGTTTACTTATAATCGATAAGCAATATCGATTAAATTTAATTAAAGTTTAGTTGTCTATAGTTTTAATTCTAGAAGAATAATAAAACTATAAGTGACGGTCTACAATCAGTCATTAATCGTTAGTCGTAAGCAAATTGACCAACTACAGTCGATTATTCTCGGAATCCTTACAACCAACGACTAATGACTCATTGTAGACCGTCACTAAGAGTTAACTTTAGGTAAGTTGACTTTAAGTCGATTGATTATAAAATGAATGTTTCGGTTCTATACAGACATTCATATCAATAATACCTATTCCTAGTTTTATTTAATAACTGATTATTTTCAGGAATGCATAGCTGAGCATCAAGATTGGAGAAAGTGTCAGAACGAAGTTAAAAAGTTTAAAGAATGCATGGCTAGACATACAAAGCAACAAGAATCAAGATATCTGCAATAGTTGTTTGATTGTGAAATTAAAAAAATGCGGTTGATAAGTAAATATATCAGATCTTTCTTATCTCCTACTTGGAATGGAGAGAACTGTAAAATGGTAATAGTGGTGCGATCAGATTTACCTATGGGAAGAGGTAAAACTGCTGCTCAGTGTGCTCACGCTGCCCTAGAATGCTGTCGCCAGACCTTTAATAACAAAAAGAAACAACTAATGTTTGAATCCTGGTTACGAAGTGGACAGCCTAAAATTGTTGTTAAAATACCAAACGAAGAGGAATTATTGATCTTAGCAGATAAAGCTCAACGCGCTGGTTTAATTACTGCCATAATAAAAGATGCTGGTATAACTCAGATTAAACCTGGTACAATCACAGTTGTTGGTATAGGACCTGGATCCACTGAAGTTATCGACAGCATTACATCAAGATTAAGATTATTATAATTTTATGTATTATAAATTTATATAACTTAAAGAGAATACTTGTTAAATAAAGTTTTTTAACATCAAAATACAAGATTCAATCTAGGATAAACAATTTCATAACAATATTTAAAGAATAACATATTATGAAGGAAGTTATAACTTTCTAATGAAATTTAGAAAAAAAATTTATCTCTGTATAAAATTTCAAAATAATTAAAATAGCTATATCCTTAGAACATGCCAAAGTATTATAAGTTCCTTAAATTCTATATACACTGTATAGTGTATATAATATATATATAAAATGTATAGAGAAAAAAATATATGTATGTAATAATGAAATAAATATTGATTTTGAATTGTAATTTAAATTGTACTTTTTAATCTAATATTACCTTTGTTATCGAAGAGATCTATATTAATTGCAAATATATTAAAAATTTCAAATTAGGTATATAAAACAATTATTATTATCAAATTGTGTAATACATTGTCTTGGCAAAAAGATCAATTAAATAAGATATTTTTTCTGCTTAATTGCACTACAATAATGTGATATAACAATTTCATTATACTAAAATATTTACTATAATGCTACTGTTTTCATTTTTCTATAAAAAGCATCTCAAAACATTTCAAGACACTCATACTTTTGGAAATAAATCATATGTATGTATGTATGTACATACATACATACATATTAGACACACTGGTATTCACAGAAGCACGATTTATAGAACACATCTAAATGTATTCTTCAAAAAATATGCTTAAAATTCTAAATATAACTCAAACATGGACAATACTACAAAAAAATAAAGAACAGATTATATTAAATTGCTTTCACTTAGTCGATATTAGAAATATAAATATATCATAAAGATTTTACCGATCCCATAAGGTATACATATACGCTGAGCATTAAAATATTCTCAAGAGAGTATATACACAATCATATTATCTATGTTAATATAAGATTGAGCAATAATAGTATGACAGGAAAACACGCGCTTACAGCTAGCGTAAACTCGCATATCAGATCATGTTCTAATCTTTTATATAAAGTATTTATGTTTATTCAACAATGTGCAACTAACATGTGAACTTACTTGAATAAAATCGGAAGAATGTTATATAGGTGCTCTTTCACTTTCTGTTTTTGTGTATGTGATCATTATTTATATATATTACCTATCTAATAACAAACTCATTTAATAATGATAGTTTAAGAGTACATACTTTAAAATATTAAATCTTTTAAAATTAACCCTCAGTACACACACTTCAAAAAACTCCCTATCTACCCACACTCGGGTATTCCTAACCCGCGTTTTCTTTTGCTTGTATCTCGGATTGTAATGCATCGATTTTAATTCATTTTTTTTAAATCGATAGTTTAAAAACTGAAAAAAAAGAATATTCGGGTGAGAAAGTCATAACACAAAAGATATTTTGCAATAAGTAAAAAGGGATCCGAAAAAATGCCGCAACTTTGAAAATCGGCCGGGTTACGCTAACCCAGTGTGGGTACTGAGGGTTAAGAACAAGAATAGATTGAGAATGTTTTCATACAAAACGTACCAAAAATACTGTTTTTTTTAATCATAGCTTTTTTATCCAATTTGTAAATAATGTTTCTTTAACTGTTGAAGGAACTTATCAAGTAATGTATCCTTTTAGTTTTTAACATTGTATGTATTTTTCTAATCAACTTTCAAACACTCTACTAAAATGTGATTAAAATTAATTGAAGAAGTTTTATTTCTTTTTTCAATCACTAATTGCTTCAAAACTATTAGCATCCTAATATGAATTGATCAAAGAATCTATAGTTGAAAGAATATCTGGTAATTTTGGAACATTCTGTATTTTTTGTTAAGTCTGCTATTAATAAATCAACATGACTTTATACATTTATCACATACGCAACTTTTAAACCATTCAACTAGAATCAAATTGTATGTTACGAAAGTTATATAAGTATTTTATTTTCACCATTCTTATTCAAGCACACATTGTAATATTCTTGGTATGGAGTAGACATGGAATAATTACAAGATGCAATGACGAATTAAACGATAGCATCAAAAATGTATACTTTGTTATGAGATTTTCTTTACATGTATAGAGGTTTTAAGATTTTTTTTGTAAAATCAAGATGTATAAAATGATTATAAATAAGAAAAAATTAATATTAGTTTAAATTCAAGATATACGAATATGATATGAGTAAGTAAAAAAGCAGAAGAAACTGCTTAAAAAACAATTTTAGAGATTGTGTATTATTTTGTGTATATAATTAATTTTTATATCCTAATTATACAAAGGTCAATTAATTGTATTGAATTACACAAGGATCAACTAATTATCTGAATATCAGTAACATGTAAGAGCCGATGCAGCGATATTATCAAGATATTGTTTTTCGAGTTTCATATTTTGACTTTGTACATATAAAATTACTGATATAATTATTACTGATATAATTATTACTGATATAATTAATACTGCTAATTATCGTATCTATATATCAAATCGAAAATTATATTTGTAGCATATACTCATATCATACTCATTTACTTCCACTGTATCGTCTATTAATTTCATATCACATGGCCAAATTTGACAATTGATATATCTCTTATATAGGGTGTGCACAATATTTCAGTTCAGTAGCACATATCAGAGTATTATCCATTTCTATTAGACTGACCATTTGGCAAATGTACATCACATCATTTGTAATTAAAAATGTCATCAATTTAATATTATATTTTTAATGGACGAGTATTAAGTAATTATTTTACCAAGTTCCGGCGGCTCTACATAATTATTTAATACATGCGGCGCTTCGTTAAATTCGTCGAGTTCATCACCATTATCTGCGCCTTGCGCGAGTAAAAAATATTGTTCACTTCTGGTGGGCCATAATAAATGAGCCATTACACAATAAGCGAAACAATCTGCTGAGTATGTTATACCTATAAATTGATAACGCATAAAATACGAAATACGGCTAAAAAATTAATTTTAACATTTTATAAACTTTACTTACCTAATAACAGCTTAAACCTCCACAGTGCACTTATTTGAAGCGCTATAAGTGCTATAATGGGTAAATATATGAACCAAACTAATGACGATGCACCAAAATGAAGGAGAAAGTTCAATTTTTGAGTATTATGCTCGTATGTCATGGTGTTTCGAAGTTCATATAGAAACCATACCATTATGGCACTTCGGAATAACAATATAAACCATCCTGGCCAAGTTTGATATTCATCTATGTCTTCGATGATATCAACTTCTGTCTAAAAATAAATTGTACGTCAGTAAAATAAATTTACACCTACTGCAAATTGACACACGTATAAATAATAAGGAAGGCGAATATATTTACCATATTCCATACATATAATAAGACGTGAACAACCCCATAACAAAACCATATAGCAAACACCAGTGGCTTCCATGTTAATTCCATTCTTGTTACTGCCCATCCTTTGGCAAGTAGGAGCAATAATAACATAAAGGACGTCTAGAAACATAAAGGTAATTTAATATCAACGTTGCATGCAAATACCAAGTTTTTAGATAGATGATATTTATATATCAGTTGTCCATATAAACCCACATATTTTGCAAACAAATTAAAATAAATTATGTGAATTATTACGTTTTTTAATAAACTTAAAAAGATTAAAGGATATGGCAATATTAAGTAGAATATGTTAGGCCCTGCGCACAATGGAAGAATATTAGATATTAGGAATAGGAATTAAAATTTTAGAATCAGTTTCCTCAATGAATATTAATAAGATATAAGACATAAATGTATATACGAAACACAACATAACTTATATTATTTGTCTATAGTGTTCATTGAGAAAACTGATTCTAAAACTCAAATTTCTATTCCTAATATCTAATATTCCTCCATTGTGCGCAAGGCCTTAGATTGCTTGAATTTAGTGTTATAGTTTAATAGCGTCCAATATTTACGAGAAGAGATATATGTATTTTCCTTACCCGTGATAGGATATCAAAAATATCACCTGCAACTTCTAATTGTTCGTAGCCTACTCCGTCTAGTGCAAATTTCAACACGTGTATCAAGATTAAACATACTGCCACGAATTCTAATAATAAACTAGCAGTGAACAATCTTGTTACAGGATGCTTTTGCAATCTTACTGCATACAACTGCAGTGGCACCAATATGATGTAACACACGAAAAACAGCAAGTACAGTTCAATGGTATTCTGTCTGTCGTACGAGAACTGGTAAGTCAAACTGTTTAGGCCACTGACGTTCGGATTGCCGTTTACTAGCCAGATGTCATACTCCAATTCATTGTGCTTGCTATAGTACTCCCACTGACAGGTTGTCTTATTCCTGTAGCACGCCACCAAGCTCATATACCAAAACCGTGGTTGCCAGAAGTCCTGTATAATGTATGTGAACTGATGTCCCTTCACGATATTCCATATAGAGTCTTCGTCTGGGCACAGTTGGTCTCGCGGACACGGGACTCGCCTTCAAAGTGCAAAGATAACGTTAGCTATTTATGTGACAGATAAAAAAAAAAGTCCGTAATGCGCAAAGGTAAACGCATATACCTCAAGAAGTCTTGACCCTCCTCGTTGCAGTCCGGATCATAGGAACTCTTCTTCAGGGTGTTGAACATATAGGCGCACGCGGCGCTCTTGTCCGCCAGCGTGCGGTTACCGTAATACTCGAGGAAGTGGCCGCGGTCGAGGATCGCCAGGGTGATCGGCACGTCGAAGTCCGTTCTCGCGGTGACATTGCCGAATATGTAGCCGTACGAGTCCTTCTGCCGGTGACGGTCGGTCTTCTGGAAACCGAACTTGATCAGGAACCGGAAGAACTCCCGCGTGTCGAACGTGCCGGTGATGTGTGTGGAGTGCGCGTAGTCCGGACGCAGCGACAGGCAGAGCAGCGCGCAGAGAACGCGCACCAGCCGCCGACCGGCGGTCATCTTCCAGCGCGGACGCAGCCTCCGCTGATCCCGATCGCGATCGCACTCGCGCCTCGCCTCGTCTAGCCGCGCCGCGCCTCGTGTCGCGAGCCGTCAGGAGCCGTCGGCCACCCTCAGCATCTTCCTGCGCGATATCGCACACAGCTGTTGCCGCACGGCACGCAACGCGGACGCTTTCCCATCATCGAGACGCGACGATACCCTCCCGCGAGCATCTCCGTTCCGACATTGTCGTCGTCGACGTCGTCGTCGCGTTGCGTTGTCGCCGCCGGCGTCCGCGAGAGATGATCGTCCTGCACGTAGAGAGAAAGAAAGAGAGAGAGAAGAGAGAGAGTCGTTGATGACACGCCGTGTGTACTCTCCCTCGGCACTTTGAACTCGCCTTTTCCTATCGATTTTCCCCACCCAAACAGACCGTCGGCTCCAAGGAGAAACCGTCGCTTCCCGACATCGTCCGGTTAAGACCTTCGGTGCGCGTTCCCCCTCGCGATCGTCGCAATCGTCGCAATCGTGCGTGAAGAAATGATAAACCATGTAAAAGGTTCTCGCTCAGCTCGGACTAAACATGCGACACGAATCCGAGCTACCAGTGCGATGTAGGAATTTACGGCTCTTCAATTATCGAAGAGTCAGTAATTCTTGCCAGCTGCCAAAAATACACTGAAATATAATACGACGCTGAAGGACGTGGCGAGTATGAATATCGCATGCGATTTAATCCGGCGATTAATCGCGAATCGCGTTTGCTATTAATAACAACGATCGAAGTATGTCGCAGTTACGACGACGTGACTCTTTCGTTATTCTGTTTGTAACGTATGACCAAAACGACGTTATGTAACATTACAAAGAATACCTACTTGTGCACGCGAATGATATTATATCGTTCCCGAAATAAGGATGAGTTCATATTTGGACTTCTTATCGAGAAAAGTTCCATTTATTTATCTCGGAACTGTTTGTTTTAAGATGCATCGCGCCATCTTGTGGCGAGATACTATCGGAGTATCAACAGTTTTGGCGCGCTTTGTGATGAACCTAGCCAATCCTAGCTAGTCACGCATAGTTCTTCCAATCGCCTTCTGTTGCATGCGCGTTATTTCTTGGAAAGCAGAGAGGCGATTGGCTATCTTCGTAGTTCCTACCGAGCGGGACGCGTTACATCTCGAGTCGAGATTACAACCGCCATTACAACGCCTGAGTCATGCATCGCAAAAGCGCGCCAAAACTACGCGTCGCCCGTAAAAGCGCGCCAACTTACAGGCATCATGTACGTTGTGCGAAATGGTTTTCACATGAATAAAGAATCTAAATGTGAACGAAAGGACAATTTAAGATGTTTTGAGAAGCGTTTCTCTCCAGGATAATTAAAGATGCTTCTAAAAAATTATGAATATGAGGTTGAAAATGAGATTCCTTAATAAGAAAATTATTGGATAATTTTAAGCGTTTCTCTCAAAGATAATTCAAGAGGTTTCTATAAATTATAAATATATGAAGTTTGAAAACGAGATATTCCTCCATAAGAGAATTTTTGGCCCTGAAAAGGGCCGATTGAAAATGATAGTATTTTAGGCACGTTCTCCGCGAATTCTGCGGGCCAACTGGATATCCTTGGGCATGATGGTGACCCTCTTGGCGTGAATCGCGCAAAGGTTGGTGTCCTCGAACAGTCCGACGAGATAGGCCTCGCTGGCTTCCTGCAGGGCCATGACGGCAGAGCTCTGGAAGCGGAGATCGGTCTTGAAGTCCTGAGCGATCTCACGGACCAGCCGCTGGAACGGCAGCTTGCGGATCAGAAGTTCCGTGCTCTTCTGGTAACGACGGATCTCACGGAGAGCGACAGTTCCAGGACGGTAACGATGCGGCTTCTTCACACCACCAGTTGCGGGAGCGCTCTTACGCGCAGCTTTCGTCGCCAACTGCTTACGCGGGGCCTTGCCTCCGGTAGACTTGCGAGCGGTCTGCTTGGTTCGTGCCATCTCGAATGTTTCGTATGCTGTCCGTACAAGACGATGCTCTACAGCGGTGTGAGCGCTCTCCCCGGAACGCTGCGTTTATATAGGGTAGCCGGCCCGCACGCGGAACGCTGATTGGCTGGCGCGGTAGTGGTGGGGATAGGCAGCGGCGGAGAACTGGACGCACAGGAGAGTTCCGTAGAGTTTGGCTTGTTGGCGATATTCCAGGGCATTAGAGTACAATTATGGTACAGTCTAATGCCTCGGAACATTCCAGCGATATGATATTTAATAATGAAACTTTAAAAATTAAGAAAGTATCTAGAAAAGCTGTCCAAAGAAATCTTGAAGGTGTCTAGAGCGTTTGAGGAGCGTGGAGATGCCGTCATAAAGCGCATTTCGTCTATTAGTCTTTTAATGCGCGATTTAAAAATTGAGATGCATTGATGTCTCGAAATTGCAATACTTGATGCGTTCGTTAAGCTAACCTATTATGAATTTTACTGACTCGGGCTTCGATCGATTGGATCATACGTTAAACTGTTCGGTCTTTGTTTTCCGCGCATGCGCGAAGTGGATTATACTACAGTTTACGGTTTATTTTTTTTTTTGCTTTTGTTATTCAATCGTTGCTGACTGATTGTTGATGTAATAGCGAGGATTTTTACCACTGTGTGTTTTTTTTAATACTAGGCATACTGACGCGCGCGCTATCTATTCTTATTTATTTCTAAATTGTCGTCCTACGGTTTGACAATAATCCGAGCGTCCGTAAAATGATTTACGTCCATTTCCACCCATGTAGATTAACTTTAATCTCGGTTTAACATGCATATTTTTAGAACTAGAAAAAGTTCTAAAGTTAATCTACATTGGTGGAAATAGACATTAATGTATTAGCTATTCTATTTCGTACTATGAGCTGCCGTGAAATTATTTTCATACAACTTGTAATCTTATCCACGATGACAACTATACGTATATATGTGATAAATATATTAACTGTAAAATTATGAGATTTCCGCGCTGCTGCTCACGAAGTAAGCGCGATAAAGATAACCAATCAGCATCGCGGGAAAGCGTCAACAATAAAACTTCTTAACTTGTACGATATCAATGAAGTCTCGCTTAAGATATGGAATGCAGATAATCTACAGAAAGATTTATGCGACTTCCTTTCTTTCTCTCCTTCTCTCTAATTAACCGTTCAATATGAAGACATCGATTTTTTTAAACTTTCGTTATTAATATAATTAAAAGAAATTGTCTTGTATATTTAGAAAAATATATTCAAGAGAAGATTTTACTGTAATGTACAAAAAGAAAGTTGCCACTGTAATATTCATCTATCATATAATTTATCACTCTTTTTTTTAGAACCATTGTTCAGTTCATCTTTTAGATTTTAATTGAAAGGGATATAGTCTTTTATAAAAGTAACCTATATAATATATATATATATAGATATATATTCAATTATTTAACAATAAATATATTTATTCTCTGCATAAAAGTGTGGTTTGTTTATTAAAAAATGATTAGTTTATGAGATTTTTCATATTTCATGTTAAAATATGCCAGAATAAAATATCTCGTAAACTACTGATTTTTTAATAACCTAATCTATAATAATACTTTTATACACAGAATATTCAGAAGAATCAATTTATGCAAAAAAAATGATTCCATTAAAGAAAAAAGTGCAATGGCACTTTTCCGGTGCATTGTTACACCTACGAAAAAATTTTGTTAATAGAAAAATAGATATTATTATACAATTCAACTTTTGCCTGAGCCATTTCTTTCTATCCTCAACAGAACAGGTTGCTAGAACCAATCCCAATTGCGTGACGCATCCTGTATAAATTACTTTTATAAGACTATTATTAAATAAAATATTGAGGCAACGACGACACAAAAAAGCGTACACTTCATAAACTCGATAAGTCTCTAGTCATAGTTAAGTTTGTAAGAAGGTGTGGAAGTATGAGTGTGGTTAAGGAAAAATTGAAAACCAAGTCCCTTCTTGGCTGTAAAGCTCGAAGTAAATAAATTCTATTCTATTCTTCTATTCACAAACCCGATAAGTCTTTTTGCAGTATATATAAAATTTAGTTGATCAATACTATATTTTTCACAAAGACAGATTGTTTCATTGGATATCGACGGTTTACGCCTATGATGCTTACGCAAGGTGGAGTGGGGAGAAACTGGGATTTTAAGTGTTATAAACCAAGACTTAAGTCTTCGATAAGAGAGATATTATATATTATATAAATCAAGGGATTCTCTCTTTCAATTCCCGACAATTTTCCAATCGTTTTATTTGTGCGTATTCAGCCACAAGTTCTCTATTAACGTAACTTCTCGAGAAATGTACCGTAAAGAACCTTTGTCCCGCGGCATTGCTTGATTATACTTTGAGATTTCTATATATACGCCGTTTCCTCACGACCGCGTGTGGTAGTGTGTTTGGGTATTAAACCGAAGCCACGTCATACGATAATATTCTGCAACCTCGTGGCATGATAGTAACTCGACGTCAGTCTTTAACGAGTCGCGTGTACGAGACGTTAACCTCCGCATCACCGTTTATACGCCTACGAATATTCGGTATCTGCTTTTCTCGTTTTTCCTGGAAGAAGAGACGCGCCAATCATGTATCCATCTACACTCCGCTCCGCTCTACGTCGCACGCAGCAAAACTTGATCGCAACACGCCAATTGCATTTACATTCGTCGCGCCTTCAGCACTGCACAGGCCCGTTGACACAATTTACAGACGACGAACTCATGACGAGGGAAATGGTCGCTAAACTGGCCAAGCAAGAAATCGCCCCGCTCGTACGAAAAATGGAAAAGGAAAACAGAATAGACGACGGTGTATTTCGGAAGCTCTTCGAGAACGGCCTGATGGGTATTGAAATCCCAACGGAGTACGGCGGAACAGGAAGCAACTTTATGAGCATGATCCTAGCCATCGAGGAAATCTCCAAGGTCGACGCGGCAGTGACCGTGCCCGTCGATATCCAGAACAGCTTGGTAAATTCGTTGATTCTTAAGATCGGATCCGAGGAACAAAAGCGAAAATACTTACCTAGACTAGCCCGGGATTCCGTAGGTAGTTTCTGTTTAACAGAACCTGGCGCGGGTTCGGACGCTTTCTCCCTGAAGACAGAAGCGAGGAAGGAAGGCGCCGAGTACGTGATCAACGGTACGAAAATGTGGATATCGAATTCCGACGTGGCGCAGATTTTCGTGCTCTTCGCCAATGCGAATCCCACCGCCGGTTATCGTGGCATCACAACCTTTCTCGTGGACCGTGACACGCCCGGTCTGACGGTAGGCAAACCCGAGGACAAGCTGGGTATTAAAGCATCGAGCACTTGCATGGTGAACTTCGACAACGTTAGGGTACCCAAAGACAATCTGTTGGGAGAGTTCGGGCTCGGATATAAGTACGCGGCCGGATTTCTGAACGAAGGTAGAATCGGTATCGGCGCGCAAATGATTGGCATAGCACAGGGTTGTTTAGACGCGACCATACCGTACACGTTGGAAAGAAAACAATTTGGACAGGATGTTTTCTCCTTTCAAAGTATGCAACATCAAATAGCCCAAGCTGTAACGGAACTGGAATGCGCTAGATTACTCGTTTATAACGCGGCGAGATTAGTGGAAGCTAAAATGGACGTTACGAAAGAAGCGGCTATGGCGAAGCTTATTGCGTCCGAAACCGCGTGTCGTATCACCGCAAAGTGTATAGATTTTGTAGGAGGTGTCGGTTTTACAACTGATTTTCCTCAAGAAAAATATTTCAGGGACGCAAAAATCGGTACCATTTACGAGGGTACAAGCAATATGCAGTTATCGACGATTGCGAAATGTATTCGCAAGCAATATTCGTAAATAACAGGCACGATTATTCCAAAAATTATTTTCTATGTTTTTATTAAGTATGTTATCTTTTCTATGTTTTTTTGAGTATATAGCATGTATATGTAATTTAAAAAAATATTTATTTACGCTTTTATATAAGTAATCTAAGTTTGAAAAAAATATGTATATATTTAAATATTATAATATTATATTATTTCATTATATTAATAATCTTTAATATTACGTATTAGGACTGTATTAGTATAGACTGGATTATTTCTATATCCGGCTATTCAAATATTCGGGTATCTATCTGTTATCAACTTCATGAATATTATTTAGATACCCAGGTTTTAAAAATAAAACATAATATTAGAATGTCGGTATGTGATTTTTAATATCGGGTATCTGAGTAATATTCGAGGAAACCGACTATCTGAGTATCCGAGTGCCTGTAATACCCATGAAGTTAGATAACGGATAGATACCTGAAGTACTAGGATAACCCGGGTTATACTGACAGCCATAAGTTTGTGTGCAAGTTAAAGAAAATTTTCTTCGAGTTAAGCAATATGGCTAAATATAGAGATTTTATTTAAAATAATAAATTGAAAATGCAAAATATATTAAATCCAGCAATATTAAGAACAGCTATTTTATTAACTATCCAACATTTTTGTATAGATATTAAGACTATTGAAGAATATGCGTATTAAAAGTATGTTTTTTATGTATATTATGTATATATATATATATATATATATTAATATAACTTGTGCTCAATAATAACTAAATTATGAATAAACAAAAATTTACGTATAACTATTTTTTGTGATATTTAATTAAGAAATATTATTTATATAATGAAACTTTAGTATATTATATAAATGAATACAAATTAATGTTTATTTATGATAGTGGAAAACAAAGATATTGTTATTACAACGCATCATCTATATAATTATATAATTTGCACAGTTTATATGAAAAAACATTTTACTTCAAGAAATATACTATCTACCTAATATATATAACTAGGCGTTTTCGAATACTTACATTATGACTTAATTTGTTTTTTTATAATGAATTACTGTACTAATTACAAGGTTTTTTTAGATTACTTTTAACAGGTTATGTAAACTAATATAAATTATAACGTTTGTTAAAAATCGCATCGAACGTAATATTAATTTTATTAGAGTATATATATCAGTATGCAAATTGCAATATGTAATACTTAAATTTACTCTTCTAAGAATTATCTCCAAAGAACAAATAATAGATCCAATAAAATACGTCTTTTTATATACAATCCGTTTTTTTTATTCTACTCCTGCTTATACATATTCCAAATATATCCAACATAAATATTCAGGTTTAGTCTTATCTGCCAGTATTACTTGTACGTTTTATCTACTTGACTGTGAAACACAGATTATATCAATATTAATTTATGAATTGTGTAAAACAATACTCCAAGAAATATTCTAGAAATATCAGAATTTTAATAAGATATTGCTGAACATACGTGAATACAATGACGAATTGATGCGTGAGAATTCTTTTTTTTTTAACATCATTAAATATGTAAATTTAATTCTGGACAATCCACTCATTGTTTCATTTGCGGAATATTCCATAGAAGCAAACAATTAATAAAAAGCTTCATCATATTGTTATAATTGCTATATCGCTCTGTCGGTATAATGCGTGCTTCATATCTGCAGGACGATATTAATCTTTTGCTTTAGCAAGTATTACGAGCAAACGTATTATTTGGAAAAATTATTCAATAATGATAAAATGTCAATATTTTTAACAATTTCAATATATTACTGCCGCTATTAATGCTACTAACTTATACTAATAATAAATGAACAAAACTCGTCACATGTGACGATGATTTTAAAAAGGCGGCAAGTTATTCCGGAATGTAGAATTATTATTTCAAAAGCGCGTAAATTGAATTTTTCTTTCTACTTTATTAATAAACATTGTCATTGAAAAAAGAATAGATTAACGGGGATACATTATTGAATCGATTTTTCTCACGTTCTCGGACGGAACGCATCGTGCGGTTGTGGGATAAACTACGCGGTATTCGCTCGACAACTCGCCAAACGAGGATCCTAAGATAAATTTTATGAATGATTTATAACGTTTGTTGTAAATTTCGGAGCGGACGATGATGAAAATAAAAAATCGTAGGATTCATCGATTTGCATTATATACCATTAAGCCAAGAAGCAACAAGGCCATTTTGCCTCGTGCACCTTACGAGCGCGTGTATCCCGAGAGGCCGCGAATGAAGCTTCTTATTTTCGGGATGCACGCCGTTATCGGGCGGAAACGATTAATCGAGGCCTCGGGGCCGTTCCGCCGGCACATCTTTCTAGAGGGGCAACACGGAAAATGTTCAGAGAAAAGCTCAGTTTTTATGCTTTTCCGTCACCTACGCTACCGGCGCGAAAATACGTGAGCGTCGAAATTCCGTCGTGGACGGGAGCCGGCGGCCGCGGGGACGTTCGGCGGTGGCGGAAACAAAACCGCATACACGTGGCTACATATTAAATTTGTTCCGCGTGTCCCTCACAGTATCAATCTCGTGGAAATAACGTTGTAAAGTCGAAGTATGTTTACCGCTCCGTCACTTTCCGCGAAACTAACGGGTCGACATATTGGGTAGGTCTCTCTTCATGGTCCGCGCGCTGAAGTCTAGAGCGCGCCGTCAAAAGCATGGCGCGACAATCTGACTATTCTACATTCGTGGGATATCGAGATACTGGACGATCGTTTAGAACGCAAAGCGAGTACTTGTTGAAAAATGGAGGACAAGGTCAGTGGAAATGCAGCCGTCGAGACGACAGAGAGCAGTCCGGCCCCGGCTAAGAAGGCTAGCAAGAGTAAAGCCAAGACGCAGCAGAAGAAGGTATCGGCGCGGCCACCAACCTCCGAGATGGTGACAGCGGCCATCACCGAGCTGAAGGATCGCAAAGGTTCGTCCTTCCAGGCGATCAAGAAGTACATTGTGTCGACCTACAAGGTGGACGGCGAGAAGGTTGCGCCATTCATCAAGAGATACCTGAAGACCGCCGTTTCCGCGGGTGCTGTCGTGCAGACCAAGGGCAAGGGCGCCACCGGCTCTTTCAAACTGTCGACGGACAAGCCTAAGCCCAAGACTAAAGGGAAGGCGCAACGTGCCTCATTAGTTCACTCGGACATGTGGAAAGCGGGGACTAAGAAGGACGCGCGGGTGGAGAAGGCCGCGGTGACGCGCAAACCAGCTGCCGCGAAGCGAGCTACCGCCGCTAAAAAAGCCGCTGAGAGCCCGAAGAAACAACCTGCTCAGAAGACTGTCGCCAAAACTGCCGCGAAGAAGGGCAAAGCCGCCCCCGCACCGAAATCACCATCGAAAGCCAAGAAGGCCGTGAAAGCACCGGCGGCGAAGACCAAGACGCCCAAACCGAAGAAAGCCACAGCGAAAGCCGTGAAGGCCGGAGCAAAGAAATAATTGTTCTCCGAAAGATACTCTATACAGTCGCAAATGGCCCTTTTCAGGGCCCAAACTCTTTTTAACGTGGAACAAATCGAAAATTCGCAATTCATACCTTACCTCCAATCCTAACCAAAAATTCTCTTCAATATTAGATTATTTTAATTAATATTACAGACGTAGACATATCTGGATGATACGATAAAAATTAATAAATTTATATATGAAAACAATTTATTTTCTAAATACACGTTTCGTATTATGAAAAACTTGACATTTTTAAGGACATATTTTTAAGAAGGCAGATTTTCTCTTTAATTGCAATTTTAATATGTTCAACTTGACTTTTTCTTGTTGCATTCTGATTTTGCTTTCCTTTTCTTCTCTGTCAAGCTGAACGCGAAGAATTGCCAATTTTAGTATATTTTCTTGCTGCCTGAATTCATCGTCATTGTCAACGTTATGAGATCTACCATCGTCAGTCTCGCGATCAGAATTGACAGAATTTATTCTCTGTCTCTTACGTGCAGGTTCAACAGTATTGGAAGTCACAAATTCTCCGAATATATCAGCAACGTTTGTCGAATTTATCCACGTATTTATCCTTTGGCCACGAATGTGATTTCTGAAAAAGAAATATTTTATAAAATTTTTATTTCTTATTTTTAACACATGTGAAGTTTATCCTTTAGGAAGATGTTGAAATAGTAAAAATTATAACATTAGATAAAAGATGACAATTTTTATAAAAAATCGTTTATTGTATTCGTTTGAAGACACTAAATTTTATAAAATTAAATCACACTGTCGACTTCCAAATTTGATATACCTTGTTTCCTGGTATGCATTTGGCGAATCTTCTATGTTTACTTGATCAATTTGTGGTTCCAACTTTATCTAAAAGAATTAATGAAAATATAAATAAAAGAATTAAGTTAGAAACACCTTATAGATTGCAATTCAAAAGTTTAGTCGCGCAACCTGCGATGATTACCTTCGAATTATCTAATATTTCATCTGTATGTTCCGTAGATCTCTTAATGGATTGAGGTGTGTGAACAACATTATGGCATAATTCACTGGAATAATTCATATAATAATTATATCTCATATTAATATTAAGAAAGATTAGCCTTTTGTTGTTTTACTTATATGCAAGGAATTGAAATTTTTAACTATTCGCATAAATAAATTTTTATTTAAATTTTATCAAAATAAATTACAAAATTTTAAAATTTTGTAATTTATTGATACATAGTCAACAAAAAGATATTGTTAATGGATTTTTATATTGATTAATAAGACTGGGTCTACAATAGGGTGTAGTAAGCTTTAGGCCCTAGAAATTGACCAATCGCAGTCGATTATTCTCCTCAAATTCTACTGTGATTGGTCAATTTCTTAGGGCTTAAAGCTTACTACATCCTATTGTAGACCCAGCCTAAAGGTTTAGCTCGTTTTTTGTAATAAACAAAATAAATGTTTAAAATAAAGGACCAAATACGAACAAATCAAGAATATTATAAAAGTCAAGTAATGTTTATTCATATAAATATAAAAAACAATTTCTTTTTTCTGAATCCAGTTAATTTATTCATAATTTTATATCTCACTAAAAATTTATCTTTATTTATTGCTGAAATTGCACTTTATATTAAACATAGAGTAATAATATAAGTGAGATTTATAATATAGAAAAGTAATGTAACATATTTATACGTACCTATTTTTTCCAACAAAAGAATGTAATGCATTGGACAATTCATCATTCTTGCTCGTAACTTGCTAAATACATAAATATATACAAACAATATATATATATATATAATACTTTATAATAAATAATTCTTATTTGTAATTATAAATATTCTTTTGTTCGCACGTATGCCATTAGATTAATGTATTTACTGTTATAATATTGTACATTATTTGTCATTCAAACATATTGCAGTTTGTGAGAACAGTTTCATTAAGTTATATTAAGAATTATTTGCATTATACCCTTATATCCTTATATTATAATAATATAAATTCTACACAAAACTCTACAATTAACTACAATTATTATACAACATTGTCTAATAAATTATAGTATAATCAAGTGTGAAGAGAATCAAATAGATCTACGTTATTTTCTTATTCAAGATTCTTTTGCTCGAAAAGTATGTATTCTTAAAAAAATTATCTTATATGTATATTTTATTTTTATTATATATATTATACTTATTAAAAAGGTGTTTAGATTTTTTATTTATTTTTTATATTATAAATAATAACTTTTTCATTGTACTGCAATTTATACAGAAGTTAAAAATATATCTCTATATATATATATATCCAATTTTTTACTAATTTTATGAAAGAAAATTATATATTGCCTCCGTGTTCCTGTTCTACTTACATTATTTTCGCATTCTTTCGAAAGATTCTCATCATCCTTAAAATCTTGGGGACATATATTATATATCATATAGTCAAATTCCGTCGGTGCCAAGTGCTTTGGCACATTATCACCACATTTCCGAAAAGCTGCGATATTTTTTTTGGCGAGCGCCTTCCAATTTTGGTATGAGCGTCGTACTTCATTCCAGTCCCGCATGACTCCGCATGTCTTCTTCAAGTTCTTGGTCAATTCCAGCCATTTGTCGCGCTTTTTTAAGAACATTTCATTGAATCTGCTCTTGTCCTCCAAGATACATCGATTCTTGTGTACATATCGAACGATGAATTCCTTCTCCTGGCGCGAATAGTTCTCCTGTCTTAGATATTTTCTGATCATTGAGAATAGAAATGGCGACGAACCAAAATGCGACCGACATTAATAGAAACGTCAAAGAATTATAAGCTCTTCTCTATTTTTCTTCAAACCGATCGATCGCTTCCGAGCTTCATCCGAGCAATGTAATATACGTATTAATGGAATATCAAAGTGACCGAGCAATGTGAATCGAACAGTCACATTTTAGTGTTAAACGTGCAATGTAAACATAAGTACAACTTCGAATACGACGAACAAGCCGCTTGAAGGTGCACACATGCGCATTTCGATATTTCACGGCAATGCCTACTCGTAAAGGCCATTGCACGTGAAAAAGTTTCAAGGATCGGCAGGAGTGACGAGCTCTTGCCGAATATTTTTTTCTCTTCATTTACGTGCACTCTGTATTCAACCTTATTTTGTCTTGTAAAAGCAATTTTTTGTCATGAAACTTTTTTGACTTATTTCTTACGAAGCTACAAAACCCGCTACAGAGCCGAATTTTACAATTTAGCTTTAAAAAAATTATAATAAATTATAATAAATAATATTATCTGCTCCTCATTCGCAGTGCAGTACATCTTTGTAATTTGTATTCACCCATATTTTGACTCGTAGAAGCAATATTTTGGCATGAGACTTTTTTTGGCTTATTTCTTACAAAGCTACGACGGCCGCTACAAAGCCGAATTTTCCAATTTGGCTCTTAAAAAAATTATAATAAACAAAATTATTTGCACTTTAACTGCACTATAGTGCAGATCTGGTGATACTTCAGAAAAAATTTTTAT
>NJRL01000026.1:826865-867369 GCA_003063815.1 Aphaenogaster rudis | reverse complement strand
TTGATACAACATTCGCAATGTTGCAATTCAACGTTTCTGAAATGTTGATTCAACGTTGGTGTGCTGTATGGGAGACCCAGCCTAATGGATGCGTGTACAAAAGATGCCACGAGACATCCGTCTCGCCCTGTAGTTAAGATTCTTCTTCTTCGTAATTGTACGAGACACGACCCCGACACTGGGTACGAAACGCAAATAATTAAGATGAATACAATATTGGATGATGCAACACTGACTCGAATATAAGAATGTAATGCACGATGTGCTATCGGTTGTGGTTAAAACTCAACAGTCTATCCTCGAGCCGTTACCGACGATATCGGCACCGATTCCTGTCACGTGCACTGCTCAGCCAATCAGATCCTGTACACTGAATATTCTTTATTGCATATACAAGTAGTGTTCATAGAATATTCTGAATATTTCACGATTATTTGAACGTTCTGTGAATATTTCTCTACTATTCCGGTATATACGGAACTTTTGGAATACGAACGGAATATTTCAGGAATATCTAGCGTTTACTGGGAATGCGCACCATTTTCGAATGTACCATTTTCCTTTTCCTGCTTTCTCTAAAAAAAAGGTCATGAAAATTAAGCCTGCTGGATATTCTTTTTAAAAACCGGAGGAAACTAATATATATATATATATATAGCAATTACCCATACAGCACAGAACATTGCAGCAACATTGCAGCAATATTGCAATATTGCCAAAATATTGCAGTAACATTGCAATATTGCCGAAATGTTGCTGCAATGTTCTGTACTGTATGGGTAATAGTTGGCCAACTGTCGGCCGCTGGAGGTACAACATTGGCCCAATATTTTGTGCCGCTTCGGTACTAATCTGAGTGATCGGCCGGAGATTTTTTCCGTCTGCCGGAGATTCACCCAAAAAAGCCGGAGTCTCCGGCGAAAAATCGGAGAGGTGACAACCGTGATCTACGTACGTATCCTTGCGTACGGAATATATCGGGTACGTTTCCTCGACAATTGGAGGGATACCGCTCAAGAGTTCGGAGCTGCCTCGCGCGGAGTCGCGTAGCAATCGACGCATTTTGTGCTGTATTTGTTTATTGAACACGGCGGGGCGCGACCGTGATTGTAAACGGCGAACGCCGCTGTCGCGCGGCGTCGCGTCCGATTCCCTACGGCCGGTTCTACAATCGCGTCGTAAGTCGTAAGCCGTAAGAAATTGACCAATCACAGTCGAATGTGAGGAGAATAATCAACTATGATTGATCAATTTCTTACGGCTTACGACTTACGACTCTATTGTAGAACTGGTCTAAACGAGGGACAGACTTAACGATAAAGCTCGCTGTCAGTGCACGGAACTTAAAATAATGGAACGGAGTGGTGAAGAGTCGCCTCCTAGGAACGTTTACATCCCGGACATTGTCAAGTAATCGGTAAAGGGAGCGGTGGAAGTTGCTCGAAAGAAAGTAAGACTGTCGACAATATTCGTCGTTTAACGATCCTGTCCCGCAGGCATTTGAAACGCAATGAGATACCTCTCGCTTACCGCGCGCGATTTCGTTAATAACAATAATAACATTCGTATCTCTTGCCCGCTCTCGCGTGTTCATTTATATGACAATATAATATGCATTAATATATCCATATGTATGTACAATGGCGATGGAAGGGAGCGCTCTTTCATTCCTCTTCTCCCTGGCGAAAAAAATTCTCACGATATCTCATAATATTTTTAAGAACTCTTCATATTTTAAAGAATTTATCTTATAATACATATTATTATTTTACATATTTTATTATTATACATATTGTTAAACAAATTTATAGAGATTTCTAAAAGAATAACTTCTTCAACTTCTCCAGATTTTATAAGATTTCTTTGGAAATTGTAAGATGAGAAATCTTAGAATATTTCAGAATTCACACATATATAAAGAATTTTAGAAGAGATGTAGACTTTCTCATATTTCTCTTTTCACACTTTCTCAGTATTTCTGAAGAGTGTTCCAATTCGTATTAAAACATCTGAAATTTTCTAAAAATGTTATAAAATTTCTATAGAGAAATTCTGAAAAATTATATGAAGAATTCTAAGTGAAAAATTTTCACCAGGGCTCACATAACAAGATTCGACGTGCGAGGATTTTCGGGGTTCAAGCATTCGGAAAGGTGCTCCAATCCGATTTATTCGTGCCACCGATTCGCGGAGCACCGTCTGATACTATCGAGCTTTTAATCACCTCGAGCAATTAACATGCCGCAGTACGCAGTGGTGGATACGCGTATCGGCAATAACGTCGGAACCACAATCGTATAGCATATAACGGTACCATTCATCCGTAATGCGGCATGTGTATGCTGAAAATAGAGCGCTTGATGTTGAGTCCATTGCGATATTTTTACTTGTCCCTGCGATCTAACTTGCAAATTGTATATAATTAGATAAATAACTATAGATACGAGAGTATGTCGAGATGTAATTAAAAGAATCAGCGTTCTCCCTGTCGGCTTCATATATATCTCTCCTAATTATCGCATAACGCTCGCTTGCCCTCAAGCAGCTGAGAAGTAGTACTTTAATCCTCATAACGTTTATACTCTGAGAAGTCATTTTTTTATTTCTGTAACCATAATGATAGCAACAACAACAACAAGAGCGATAAGAATCATTTTAACAGAGTAAAAGAGAAACTTGCCAACAAAGTCGGGTGAGAGAGCGGTAATCGCACATGACTTTATAGAATATTGACAGCTTTAACTCTTAAGCTTGCACCAGACTATGCGCGATCCGTGATGATTCGCGCTCTTTAATTTCATTTAAAAAAACCGCTTCGCTGGCACGAATGGTAAACAATGAATGCGAACTCGACGTATATGTCCATTTACGCTATTTGCGAATTTCATACGAATAGCCAATTGCGAATTTCGAACTGTCTCGAATCACGAATCGCGCAAAGTCTGGCGCCAGAGCTTTAGGTGATCAATTCTTTTCTCTTTTAAGAGAACTTCATAAAATGTTATCCCGTCCTAACATAAATACTGTCGAATCAGTATCTAAGCGTATCTTCATCGATGTGTTCGAATTATCGCGTTAGAACTGAAGAACGGGCTGTAATTGTGGAAACGATGCTCGCTTCCGTAGAGATTATTGCGGGAACAGGAATCTATGCTCTGCAAGTATCGCGATATGTCTATAATAAATTCGAGCGAGATATAAGTATAGAGCTCGATCGTTCATTAACATGTTAATCTTTGCCTTTGTTTGAGTCGTATATTGAATAGTATGGAGTAGATAGAATGTAAAACTTGTTACTTGATTATTGTCGACTGTGTATCAACAAATACTCGCGAATCAAAGTGACGTTTTGAAGAGTCAAAATACGCCGGCTATACTCGGCGCTTGAAGCGAGAACTTTTTTTCGGAAATTCGAAGAACCGTTTGCATGATTTTAAGTTACATATCGCTACCGTATAACGTCGCCCGTCTCTTTCAACAATCGCTAACTGGCTATTCAGTTTATGCAATTAATACATAGCGGAAACCTCTCTCGACAAGTATAGTCTAAATAAATGCCTATGCTTTATTCTCTCGAGTTGTATTTGTATAACGCAATTTTTTTTTCTTTCAGTCGCTTTTTCACGTACTTTCTGTTGCACGATGTGACATTAAATCCCGATGAGGTATGACATAGACGAAGGCAAGTGTGACATAGACACCTTCGTGAGAATCGGATTTAATCATGCAAGAAGTACTTTCGCCATTTGAGGCCACTTACTGTCGCGGCGCTTGAAAGGAGCCGCACGCCAAGGAGGCACGCGGTCTCCTTTGAAAAGCGGCGTGCAAGTGAAACTCTGTTCTACCGCAAGATTCCGTAGGAACGCGTTGCCAAATGGCAGAAGTGAAGGAATGAGCGGTTAGCATGCAAAGAGTGGTGCAAATCCGCGACAAGCCGTACGCCGTACGTTGCTAAGGCGCGTTACTTGCGCATAGCGTAATCTTCGTTACGAGCAAAAATAGAGCGAGCTTTTAAACAGACGTCGCTTCGTATCGCCGTTTTAACGCATTGGGAACGAGATTCATCCGTAGCATTGCGTTTTGTCATGCAATGCCTTGCGTAATACAATGCTTAACGTAAACTTAAATTAATAGTTAAATAGTGCATTTTCTTCGTTTTCTTAATGAGGAAAATGATGATGTATATAACATATTGTTTTTTGAATTATGGTATGGGTCCCGAAAGTGTACCTGGCTACTTTAAGAGCGTAGTTTGAATTTCGTTTGGGGTGACAATTCCCAGGTAGCAAACTGACGTTATTTGTCGTCATTTTGACGTCAAAATGACGTCTAATGTCGTCAAAATGACATATTTTGCTACCTGGGAAAGAACCCCACATTTGCCTTCTAGGGTTAATACATAAGAAATTAATCATTCTGTTGATTAAATCTGGTCTTTTTTAAGACGTGCAATTGTTTGAATTTTTTAAAACTTTGCTTGTCCGCGATGCGTTAAACGGACATTGCGGTTTGTCCCCTCTGGTACTTCTATCGATCGAATTTGACACACGGTTCCTTATCGTAGCAATTTGAATATCAACAATTTATAGGTACAATGAAAGCCGTTCCGTCACCGCGGTGAGTCTTCTCGCGAAAAAAGAAAGAAGGAAGGAAAGGAAAACCGAATTGAGCCGCGAAAATATCGTGAGGAAGCGTCGCAATCGACGAGTAAAAAATTCGACTTAATCGCACGTAGCGTCAAGTGTGCAGAGTTCGCGCGCGTACTTTTGTTCTCGCTATTCATTATCAATCCCTCTCGTCGTCCCGTTTGCTTTGTTCCAGACACCCGCGCGTATCTCTAGTTCAAACGTCAAACGATCCTGCAACTGACCGGAAGAAATTGTTCGTCGTTTCGCAAAAAAACTTCCATTCTCCGCTCATGTGTTCTTCTTCTTTTTTTTTTGCAATTTTTTTTCGCATAACACGTAACATGAGAAATCGTAGCTTACTCGTTTAAGACATCCCTACACAACATGGCTACGGTAATGCGTAATGGATATGTGCGCAAGTGCGTGTAACGAGTTGGTTCGCGGCAAGAGATGGCTGCGTAGGAGGAAGAGGAGGAAGAGAAGGGGGAGAAGGGGATCCGGGAGATTGCGGGGGCGGCGGGGGGAGAGGAGGGTGCGTGGAGGAGATGCGGTGTCCGCGCGTACGCGCACGCACGCGCACGTACGCACGTGCGCACATAGGCACACGTTTAAAAGTATATATAGTATGTATAGATTCTGTATATAACATATATCAATTATTGATTTTTTTTCCCCCTTCGTTAAGTAACTAGCTTCTTCGAGTATGTATATATATACACATAGATATATGTACAGAACATATATATGTGAATATATATATATTTGCGCAATTAGGTGATAATTTTATATGTACTCGATCACTCCGTCGCTTAAGCATTCGTTCGTCTCTCCGGATTCGCACGGTTCCATGCTCTCTGTCTCTTTCTTTCCCTTTCTCTCTCTCTCTCTCTCTCTCGCTCGCTCTCTCTCTCGCTCGCTCTCTTTCGAGTAATCTCTCGAGCTGGCACTCTCTCGCATGCACGGTTTCACACGCATCCCTCGAAACAAGCTACGACTAGTGCCCTACTTACGCTACGACGCTATGGTAGACAACAACAAGTAATCGTTATCCTAGAACTTCCGACCTCTCTTTTTATCCACTTGTCCTACTTTCGTATCCGTAATATATGCCGTAAAAATGTTGTATATAATGATATTAATATTGTTATATATTTCGCTTTTTATTGCACACGCGGTGTCGTGCCCGTTGGCGCCAGCGCCGCGAGCCTGGTCCGGACTGATTCGCGTCCGCTTTCTGCGAGACGCAGAAAGGCGTTGATCATTAAAGTCGTCGAGATCGGGGATCAATGATCCACCCGGAAGCGCACCGCTCGCCCTCCCGTTCTCGATTCCGAAGCATCAAGTGAAATCGGTCAAGCATTTGACGCACGAAGCGGCGGAAGCGGCCCGAACTCCCGGCGCTGACCCCCACAGCTCCCCTTCAGCATCAGCACGTTTCTTTCCTTCCTTTTTTTTTTTGAGGGTGCTTTTTTTATCCACTATGACTGTTTTCTTTTATGTTTTGCGTTTAGTTCCGTTACGTTAAACTCGCCCTCGGTTACGCGATCTCTAATTTTAAGCTGAGATTCGTCCCGCGCGAACTTTGGAACGTGGTCGTTGATGCGCTTGTTCGGTCCTTGTCTCTAGTCGGGAAATGGTTTTTCCACCTTCACATAATCGCCTGAGCGGCGGAATAAACTGCCGTATACCGTGCGGATATATCGTTGTACGCTCGTCACGCATAAAACGATCGTTATGCCTCGGCCCCGATCTAAGTAACGCGTCGAAGACGTATCTTACGAACATCAAGAAACGAAATTGTTACCGTAATAAAAACGTCCCATCTTGGAATCGTCGGCTTGAACGTATACAACGTTAGATACTTTACATATTTATATATATATCTGCGTATTTATATATTTATATATATGTATATGTTTATGTATATATTTATATTTCTCCTCGTTTCGCGTCTTTCTGTCGTCTTTCTAGCACTCTGCGGTGACCTAATTAATCTCGTAAGTCGTGATTTAATTACGCGTCGTATCCCGTAAATCTACTGCTGCGGTGATGGACGGGGGTACAACCCTATGTATATATGCGACGCTTTAAGATGGCGATATAATGAAATATATATCAAAAGAAAAGCACGAGAAAAAATGCGAGATACTCCCGAATTTACGTTATGTCCACAGCACGCTGATCGCCCGCCGCAGAATCGGCGAAAGTTGCATCCCGCCGTTCCTGCACATGCGATTCAATGATCGGCCGACGATCCAGCTTACTCCACTCGAACAATATATAATACATATTTATATAATCTGTAATTATAGAAACTTCATAACGCTCTCGTATAGCCTCATCTAATTACCTTACGAGACTTAAGTCACTAATAATACGACTAAGTAATCAGTTATCATATATTCAACATTTTTTTTTCTCTCTTTGATATGTGCGTTCGCGCTTTGTCAATGCCAAGAAAATATTCGAAGCGTTCGATCTTTCACAGCGTGCGTTTTTTTGTGTCCCTTTTTTTATATATTCCACTATCCCGCGTTATTTTATATCCACGAGTATATCGTAACGATTATATATCGTGCCGTCGGGCCGAAAGAATAGTGACGCTCTTAGTATACACGATCGATCGGTGCTGAGAAACAAATTTGTCACCCGGCCCCTGTAACAACTCGCCGAAATTTGAAGGATCGTTTCGATCGTCGTCGCGTGCCCGGCTCTAATCTACCGACCTTGTCACGATGTAAAAATTCCCCTACGTTTCTCGAAAGCTACGTTACAAAGTACGAAACCAACTAAATCCTTAACGTCGCTTAAAGTCTAGTTTGGAGCGTCCTCACGAGCGCGCGACGGGTTCCGTATCCGTAAGATAACAGCTACCGTCAACTCTAAACAGTACAACGTATTGCATCTACATAAAAATATAAAAGAGTTTAACGGATTCTATATATATATATATATATGTATATATATGTGTATGTGTACATTATAACAATAAGTTTATTTTTTATTATGCGAATAAAAGTCTCGAAAGCCACCTTTGGAAATGAAGCGTTCGTAATTATAAAAAGATAATTGTATTCCAAGAATGCTTTTATACGCTCTCGATTAAGAAAGGTCTATCGGTTACCGATTATACTGTTTCGGGTTGAATACACTAACCGGTGGGAGCTTGTTTCCGTTATCGTTCTTCGACGTGAACCCCACGCAATAGCAGGGGGGTCGCATCGATGCGTTGCACTTTTGTCTTAACAAACTTCTTAGATAAACCGGAACAATTTCCATCTTTCGCAAACACACTTCGCCTCGTCGCATTCACCTCTCAAACATAAAGTTTACACGTGTATGTGCGTGTGCATGCGTGCGTGAAAGAGAAATAAGATCTATTTCTCTCTCTTCATTTCTCACTTTTGTTCTCTCTCTCTCTCTCTCTCTCTCTCTCTCTCTCTCTCTCTCTCTCTTTCCCTCTCTTTCGCTACTTTCATACGCTACGCGAATATACGTGCGTGCATACATGTGTCTGACAATTCGACAACGCAAGGATCGCGAAACGGTCGTCCTTATGTACTAATCAAGGTTGGGAAAGTTACTTTATAAAAGTAACGAGTTACTTTTCAGAATCGATAACTTGTAACTGTAACTAGTTACATTTTCAATGAAAAAACTGTAACTGTAACTAGTTACAGTTACAAGTTATCGATTCTGAAAAGTAACTCGTTACAGTTACAAGTTATCGATTCTGAAAAGTAACTCGTTACAGTTACAAGTTATCGATTCTGAAAAGTAACTCGTTACTTTTATAAAGTAACTTTCCCAACCTTGGTACTAATATAGTACATATTTCATATACAACTGATCTTTGAGTCGCTAAAATATCAACGCGGCCAACGGCATCCCATGTACATCCGAAACTTCTTTGTATCGTCCTTTTGGGAGAGCATAGAAAACATTGCTGGGCAAATCATTTTTCACACGCGTATCATTTATATCCCGGCAGAGATTGATCCCTCAAATTGAGAAGCTTGACGTTCGAAACCAAAACGAGCTGTCCCGCCTCACCAACGTCGATGATGTTTGTCCTACGGTATATTACGAAGCATAAATTACGCGAAACACCGCTGCGCTTCGAGCCCTCCGGCTCGACCTTCGACTTATCACGCGATTCGCCGCTAATTCGCCTTCGCTGTTTCGCTCGACTGACAGACTAATCCTTTTCGTGCTCCGCACACCACAGCGTAAAATGCCTCGCTACTGCGTTCTCCAGCGTTTCCCCGCTACACATTTCCCCGTTTATGTTCAACGTCACGAAGAAACCTAACATTGTTTTCCACTGGCGATCGTTACTAAATCCGAGGGCGGCTTGCCACAAGTTATCACGTTCGAATCGAGCGATTTTTGCCAGATCGCTGAGCTAAAGTTCATTCTGATCCGTCCCGCTCTGATCTAAGATATGATTTTCATTTACAGAGTCTGATCGCGTCTGCCTCAAAGTTTGTTTATACTACTTAAGAACGGTGCCTACTTAAGAACTTCTTTTTCTTCCGTTCACGACGCTTTCAAGTATAATTCTCTACTCATTGGGTAGAAACTTAATATAAGACACGGGTGAAAGTTTCAAAAGTTACATTGGGAAATGAGATTTCATAAAAACAGAAATAACCCAGTAAACGCCAGATATTCCTGAAATATTCCGTTCGTATTTTCCGGAATACAAACGGAATATTTAAGGAATATCTAGCGTTTACAGGGAATGAGCTTTTTTAGAATTAATTGGCAGAGAGAGACAGAGAGTGTTGCCATGCAGGCAAAGTCTATTCTCTCAGCGTAATGCTGAGAGCTCTGTTGCAAAAAAGGGACATCGCTATCTTAAGTAGTGATCGATAATTCGAGAAGATTGTATTGTTGTGCAATGTTGCCATTCATTGCTCGTTTTTGTGTCATAACCATAATGGTTTGCATTCTGAGTAGCTGCAAATTATCTGCATTATCTCTTTAAAGTTTAACATTGTAGTTAAGCCATCCTTTGTCGTCCATAACCGGTTAAGCATCGCGCAAAAGAAAATGTACAGAAAGTTAACATCGCGGTATTTTTCCTCCGTCTCTCGGTATCTTGATATCGTTAACGGACTCTACGCGGATCATCGGTAAACTTTATCTTCCTATTCTTATCCTCGGACACAGAAGTGCGGCTTACGACGCTTTTCGTCGCATGAGGGATCGAAGCATCGCGGGGATACGGAACTTTTTGAATAATCGAGCGCACGAGTCGGATTGCACGGCTATGATTTGGGTAGATCAGAGACAGGTAGACTTAATGTCGGAAGGCTAAACGTAATTGTCACACGCGTATCATGCCGTGAGTGTAATACAGCGCAAACGCCAGAACACAAGCCGCCAGAATATAAGACCGAAAAAAATCATCTTCCTTGCTTCCAACATCGGAACCATACAAAAAATGCAACAAATATGACGTTAAATATATATAATGTAATATGTGTAATATAACCCATACAGCATAGAACATTGCAGCAACATTGCAGTAACATTGCAATATTGCCGAAATATTGCTGCAATGTTCTGTGCTTTATGGGAATATATTCTCCGTATATATGTTTCATCACCGAATTTTCACACACGCACACGCGCGCGCGCAAACACACACACACACACTCTCTCTCTCTCTCTCTCTCTCTCTCTCTCTCTCGCTCTCTCTATATTATACGTACGTGTGATTTTGATGATCTAAAATTCGCTCTACCGATTAACGTAGACGGTACTTTTATATAATTATGGTCTTTTTCTTCTTCATACCGCGGATCAATTTTTTGCATTAGCTGTGGGCTTAATAAAAAGCTAGGCCGCTTTTAGGCGTTCAGGCTACCGAAAATGTAATATTACTTCTTTGTTTTTATCTCTCTTCAAATTGTGTAGGTATGTATAATAACATTTTGTTCACTTCGTATGAATATAATCGATATCACATTATAACTATTACCTCTATGTTCTTAAAACGTATCCTTTACAAACACTTTATACAAACACGGGCCCTGTAACCTGGATTAAAAATCGCCCCTTTCTGCCATGCCTCGACTATACACGTTCCCACTTCTTTTTCTCCCTTTCTTTCTTTTTAATTCTATTGTTCTCTCTTATTTTCCGTTCTCTATTCCTATCTCTCTCCCAATCTCACCCACATACACACCTGTATGAACATGTTCATTCTATTACCCGTTTACCTTCACTGTATACATGTAACAACCATAATAATAATATTTTCTAACGGTATCTTAGTAGTCAACGGTATCTTAGAGTGTCATAGTGCAATGTCGAAAACTTGAAAGAAGTTAGCAAAAAAATAACTGCTCGGAGAGTATCAAGCTGATGTGGAACATCACGGAAAGTGCAATGTCTAAACGGCTCGACATTCGTCTGTTTCTTTCGCTCGTATGAGCGTACCATAATAATACATTACTTGCACATGTGCAAATATTTGCAGTGTATCTCGATACTTTTCCTATGCAGAGAAACTATCGCACGAGGATTCGATCGCGCATAAGATGCGTCAGCAAGCGACACGAGTACTCTCGATTGATCCTTAGAATCTTCGCATGCTGCACCAATTCGAATATATGATTTGCAACAATTTTTTTAATGCATTTAAGAAAATCTGTTTTTCGCATGTCGCTTATAGATTATAGTTATAGTAGTAGTAATAATTATATTTAAGAGAAAACACGCTCGGAATCGGATCTAAATGTTTTACGCGAACGAGATGTTTCCTTGTATTTGTGAAGTAACTTTACGCTGACCAGCAGTAAATAAATTTGCCAAGATTTCTACTGCGCAATTTTTCGCGAAAATATGCCATAATAAATTTCCTAAACTACATTTAAAGATGGAGCTTAATTGGTCGGAAACGCGCTTTCTTTCGAATCAAACGGACAATTTACGATTAGACATGCGATTGCCTCCTATTTTGCTAAATTAACGCTACGTATCGATGAACACATTTTCTTTTTGCTGGAAAAAACCAACTCGCTTGTTTCCCGCGTTCCCTGCGAACCTGCGATTCATCGAAACGAAAAAGATATAAGCAGCAAATAGATCAACTGATTCCCGATCAATGTCTCATATTTTTATCGCTATTCTATCTTATTCACGTATCAACAGCAACATCCGTTCCGATCGTACGCTGAAAATCCGGTGCGACGATCAATCGTTTCGTTTGAGACGTGATTGCCAGTGTTTGAATTGTATCGTTTAAATAAATCCATGTTTGGAGACCTTCAATGAGCTTTTCACACAATATCACGAATGTAGAACGTATTTTATTAAACAGTCAAACATGCCTTTATTTTCATTTCTGATAATAATTTGCAACTGTTCGCATCGAAAAATAAAACGCGGAAAAGAAATGAAATATTTTCTGCGTTTGTATTCCTTTGTGGCAAAAGTTCCTTGCATAATACACAATATATTGTAGTATATTATGGCACACTGTAAGTAATTTTGGTCAACGTACGAAAATATATAAAGTTATACGACTTGCCTGAAATGTACACCTGGCATATGTGGCACTCGAGATTCACGAGCGTACGCCGTTTCGTCGTCGAAACGGAACGCCGAACACCGCACCGCATCAGGTTGGAGTATTCCGTGAGTACAACAGAGTGAGAAGTTATAACGCTATTCTACGATATATTAGAGGCGAAGAGAATTCCTGCTTTAGAGAAAAGTCGGCGAGCGGTCAGGTCACTTCTTCTAGGGATAATTGTTGTGTATAATATTCGGACGTGAGCGTGCCAAGGAGTCAAACGAGAAGACCTACGGTAACATTTTGTACACGGTAACATCGCGTTTTAAGTCTAATATTATTGCTATTATAGGTATACTCGAAAAACGTGATGTTTCGATAAATGCATGAATCAAGCGATATCTGACGATACCCATGATTATAATTACCCAGTGAGAAATGTCGAAAATATATTTCGACATAGAATCGACGTCGATCGAGATGTCACTTCTCACTGGGCAGAGATGTCCTTACGAATCATTGTTGAAGTATAGGGTAGCTTTCTGTAAACTTTTATTGTAATAATTTCAAGTGAATTAATAACGGTACTGCAATCAATTCGTCTCACGTACAGCGCCGCTTAGTGGATAACAAGAAGTAGAGCAAAAAAGAAGAAGAAGAAATGAAGGAAAAAAAAGAAGTAGACCAGGGAGTCTCGAAAGTTTGTGCCAAAAAATCCTTTCAAGGATTATATAAAATTATAGTTTGGTCCTTGGCACGATCGGCTAACGCGCTCGCCATGCCTAAATAATAAAGTAGCGCACTCGAGCGGAGTGGCGTGTTCGTTTAATCCTTAACAAGACGAGTATTTCGTTTCAGGTATTTCAAGATTTTTATACAATATGTACACCTCTCGCGACTAGAGCAAAACGCCTCGTAATCTGGTAACGCGAAGTTACTGTGACTCGATGATCGATGATAGTGGCGGTGTGATGGTGCTGCTATTGCCGTTCGTACTGTCAAGTCCCCTTCACGCGCGCGCGCGCGGAAGATAATGACTGGCGCGGTTCCCTCCTCGGCTCGAAGCGGCGACCGCGGGGAAGAGTTCTCTCGTCGGCCGAGACTCGCCGACGACGATGACGATGATGATGACGAGACCCGTAAGTGTGCGTCCGTTTCGCAGATGTATCCTTCCTCCGGAGAAGGAGTTTCGGTACCTCTGCTGCCTCGGCTGCGCTGTCCTGGCTGCCCTATACCGGGCAGACCAGAATCTCGTATTCGAACATCAGCGAGACGGCGACGAAGACGAAGTAGAGAATGAACATCGTGAAGCCGAGGCCCTTGTTCATTTTCCATCTGAAGCAGGCGATGCTCATGATCACGAACATCAGCATGCAGAACAGTATCGCTATGCTGCACACCATGCCACTCGAGTTCACCTCCACGGGTTTCCCGTAGATTAAACCGTATAGGAGCCATGGAACCGGAAGCCTGCGGGCAGAATCAAAGCGCAAATCGAGCCCATTTTCATTGTCCGAATATGATACGCTGATGCGATTATAATTAAATCACTGTATTCCAACCATTCATATTTTAATTTTCTTCTCATTATCTCCTAGTACAGAAATAAAGTATATACTTTCTGAATGTCAAGAATGAACGTTCTAGCTAGGAGATCTATAACAGCTGCAGCAACGTGGAAAATTATAGAATTATGGAATTAATATTTAAGGCTACAGGCGATTATATTAATTTCGAAAGGTTTAATTAAATATTTCATTATTCGTCATATTGAATTTGCCAACTTGCGACTTAAAGGTTTTTAAATTAAGATTTTTATATATTGATTGTCCTAATATATATCTCACATAAAGAGTGATTCAGAAGGAAATATTAATAATGTGAGAAGTGATAATATTGGTCACATGGTAAAAAAAATTCGTACGAGCATGTGTTCAATTTGGAATGATTTCGAAGAGAGATAGAGTCGCGAAGTATGTAGCATGTACTTTCGCGATAAAATTTTCTAGGTGTACATTTACATCTCTCGCACTATAAATTCTATTAGTACATTACAGTTTTATGATTACACGTGCGGCCGGATCATCCACTGCATCGATCGCGTACAAACGTGCATGTGTATGTATGTAGGTAGCTGTTGCGCTGCTCTATATATTATTTGAAGTACAGTATCTATAATTTATATTCGTCTGTAACAATGCTGTCGACGTGTCTTGGATATGTATTGTTTGACGTGCAATCGTAAACGCAGTGCACACAAATGCAAAGAAATATTTCTCCGTTTCCCTTTCAGGCAGTCTGCCAGCTGGCAATCGGTCAGCGGATGCGTGGCTATGATTGATCATCGATGAGAAGGATCTGATGTTTGGTCGCGGTGTGCGATTGCCAGGAAATCGAGTGTCACAGAGGGATGCGCGATCAGCTTCGAAAGATTGAATCTTAGCCGTGAAGACAAAGTGAAGAAAGATAGTTAATTCTTATTGACGAAAGAGTCAAAAGTTGCTGGCACCAGTATCTTTGCCTTCCACTAAAGATCGCTCAAAAAATATCACGCGTAAAAATCGGGGTCTTGGAACGGTTCCAAAATAATTTCGTTTTATTTAATTCTTGCCAGTGACGTTATCTCGGAAATCGAGATCTGCATAATTTTATTTTATTTTATTCTTGCCAATGACGTTATCTCGGAAATCGAGATCTGCGTTATCTGCAGCGAGACTAAATATAAGCGAGGAGCTGAAATATGCAAACCATGCAACCGTCATGCGGGACACCGAATTAATAGGCTGGAAAATTGGCGTACTTTTTCTCACTTTTTCGGAGCTCGGTCTCGCGTAATGCGGCACGGAAACAACCGCGATAATTGCGCGTTTTTATTAAAGAAGAAAAAATAGAACACTCGCGGTTTTAACCTCGCGGTGAGACGAGTCGAGATTCCACGTAGAGATTCTCGAGACCTTTCCGCAGAAAATGAGTCTTGGTTTTTGGAACAGTATTCGCGGCATTTCTCGCGCCAACAATATAATAATGCCGAGGAACGACTAGCGAATGCGATTACAGTGAAATAGCGAGAATGCCTTAACGGGCTCGGTCCGGCTACCAATTCCGCACGTCTCTTCTAACCCCGTTCGATCGTCAGCAAAATTCCGATTCGTATCGCACGCGCGAGCGTGTATTATGAGAAAGGAAATATATATGTACGTATGTGTATGAAATTGGTGTGAGGATATTGACGTTGATATAATACGGACATCATTGGGTGTATGTATATATTACACAATTAAGTCCATTGTGTTCGCGCACGTGCGAGAGAGCCCAATAATTCCGATATTGTTCGATTCGTCTATTGAACTCTACCGTGCCGTTGATATCTTATAAGCTGTAATCGTTTCTACCGTCAATCAACTTCCTGAAGATCCCGCAAGCGACAGTTGACATTGACCAAATGACATCAGGAAAAGTTTCTTGTAAACGCGCTCAATATTAGTGAATGCAAGAATTGCATAATGCGTTCTGTAGGAATGGATATGAGTTTTTCTGAATTATTATAATGTTTTGTTTCAAGATGCATAATATTATGTCGTCAGAGAATACAATAATGCCGGAAAACAAATGTGACACAATAGATTTTTTCTAGTAAATTGATAAAGTTGAAGCCTTTTCATATAATTTTAGAATATAATACATAATTATATGTATTATCTAAAAGATTGAAGTTTAAATGTTAAAGATATTTAATATTTAATTTAAGTTAAATTAATTTAAGTCCACAATATTGATAGTCCATGTTGGTAAATGACATCCAATTATATATTTAATGATTTAAATCAAAGATGCATGTATCTTCAATTGCATATTTTAAGCTAAATACTATTCTATTCAGTTCAACATCGGTATAACCATTGGCTGTGTATCAGGGACGTAGCCAGGATTTTATTTCAGGGGGGATTTTTAAAAAATTAAAATCACAGAACAACTCTTAACTTTTTAAATTAAATCAGATAACAATATTCGTTTAGGACATTTTCTTTAGACCTTAAAGCATTTACCATTTGATTTCTCTCTCGGCTTTCAACCTTTAATTTTCATATTTTCATATTTGGTTCCAAAATTTGGGGGGGGAGATTTATCCCCCTAATCCCTCGTCCCTGGCTACGCCACTGCTGTGCATACATTCTTGTGTGCACAATATGAATAACAATAGTATCGTTTCTTTCACTATGAATGTAAGCAGAATATTACAATAAACGCTTTTCATGTATTGTGAACGGAAGCGAAAGTAAACGGGAAATGACGGAATTGCTGGAAAATTTAATTAACAAGCCATTCTTAGTTAAACGTTTAAACAACGTCAAGTTAAAAAATATTTTAAAAAAAACAAAATATACTTTATTATTGATAAAATGAAGGTTTAGATATTTGCAGTGCAAGCCAACCGATATTTTTTTGCCGTGTTAAATGTTATTTCAACATGCTATTTTCCTCTTTCCGTTCGAACGATTAACGTTACCGTAATTTGAGATTGATATCCTTTCCCGAATAAGCTTCCCGGCCTCTTTGGCACCTAGCCCTTTTCGTTAATCGATCCTTCAATATAGTACGACGTAAATGGGTTTCGGGTTCAAAAACAGAGAAAGCGATGGACGCTTTCAGGAATGTATTGAATTTCTTAGTTGCGACGCATTGTTTTAATATCTTACATTGTTCTCCTCTTTCACAGCAAGAAAGTTTTTGAAAAATTTCCACGTACAATTCTTGCAGAATATTATTGTTTTCCTGAGGAATAAATATTATACCTTACGTATTCTTAAAATACAATTTAATTCTACGATATTAAACGATCAGACACGAGAAGGTAACAGCGTTAACACGATTTACTGACGATTAATCAAATGGGGAATTCATGTGGATAGAATCGTAGCGTTGACATTTTAATGGTAATATTGGAATAACAAAATAATATCGAAGTTTCACTTCCTCTTAATTCTGCTTCCTCTTGTGTTATTCATGCCGTGCTATTCACTTTGCTATAATTTTCTATACGCACAAATATTAATATAAAACGTGTCGGGAATGTATGCATAACCTTGCATTTTCCTTGCACCTTTATCTACATCGTTCAATTTATGAATGCTAATCTACATTTTAAACTTTTCTTATTTTTCTTCGAAGTTCGATATAATTCTATCGGAAAATCAATATGACGTTTTGTGCTTTTTAGAGGCTTTCTGGTATCTTCCTATCTTATCTGTTTCAAATCTAACAATCCTATTTCATATATTGAAATACATCATAAATCTATTCACATGCGAAATCAATAAGAAATACACGTTGCTGCGATATCTCTAAAATGGAAATATAACGGTATGACTTTTTGCCAATTGTATACTTTTGTGTGTACCTTTATCTTTCTCCTAAAATTTTATCCCACCATATTAGTGAAATATTATTTCCTGAGGTCACACATTCTTCATTTTTATTGCATTTTCAAAAATGTTTTAGTTTCACGATAACCTTCCATGGCGAGCGCAGTGAAGACTTTCTATTTTCTCAAATCTATTCGTCAAAAAATATTTTAGTACATAGAGATTGTAACATTTGAACACTAATACATGTAAAATAAAATAGAAAGGATGATGAGAGAATTGAGTGTTCATAAAGTACTCTTCGCGCGAAATGGTATTCCAATATCAAAAATTTTATTATCGAATGATAATATTTAATAATAAAACTAAACGACGAATTGAAAGCGTGAATGAAGTAATCGGTAAAATCGAATCAAAATGTCTGGGATATTTTGGAAGAAAATTTGCGATGCTGACGTCTACGCGATACATCGCAAAACTACACGGAAAGAAAAGTTTTGCTGAAGTATCTAAAAATTTGGCCAGATACAGATCTGAAAATAATTTTGTTAATCCATCAAAAATAACTAAATAGGACGCTTAAGCATAATGATAATGCTGCAAAAAGTTTTGATATTCTAGCAACTATTTTGAGCGTCCTACATAATTATTTTGATGGTCCAAAAAAATTTTCAGATCTTTATCTGGCCAAATCTTTAGATACTTCAGCAAAACCATTCTTTCCGTGTACTCTCTAAATCTGAATCAGTGCAAAGTATGCCAGATCAGTGACTATTCACTGTGCTCAGTGAACTTAGAGAGTACGTTGCGATGTGAATTCTGTAAGAGATTTGGATGCTCACCCAACGGTCACGTCGAAGATGTTACTGCCGACGGAACTCGACACGGCCATGTCGCCGTATCCCTTTCGCGCCACGATGACGCTTGTGATGAGGTCCGGTATGCTGGTACCAGCTGCGAGGAACGTCAGGCCCATCACTTCCGGCGGTATGGCCACTGTGTCGCCGGCGACATTTGCCCACCAGACCATCAGGTACGAGTACGCCGCGATCCAGAAGATCGAGCCGATGAACGTTATCGCGAAGAACTTCTTCCCTGAAATTAAGCGCGTGGATGCGTGGCATCTGTTACACATTTCCTGCGGGGGTCCTATGGAGATTACATTAGTCGTCGTAGAGGATAACGTCAATAGCGGAAGTGACTTCACGACAATTTTTCCCATGGGAACCGAATCGTAAAGACAAGACCAGTGTCTGCGATAGCGCGGGATGTTCCTTCGCTCGGAATTACGCAGTCAGCCACGTGGCGCCAGAGTTCTATTCGCATCACTCGGTTGTAGTTTCCATTAACGGGAGTAGTTTAAGGATGCTAAATGTGTTTGGTCGATTACCATTCTGATATCGTTGTGAAACATTGGCTAACTAGAGTACGCAATACGAATTTGAAAAATAGGTCATTTTAAATACAAAAGAGTAGATGAGAATGCGGAACATACACTTCGATAAAAAGATTTTTGGAAATCAAACATATATCAATATATGAAGTAGAATTTAAATGGAAATATGGAAAATTGTAGATGTGCAACTAAACGTTAATTATTTTAATTTAATGTACCTTGTAATTAATAGTGAATTGTTGACTACTGTCAATATTATTTAAAATAAAATGTTTATGAAGTAATCATTTAATGAGGGATTTCTAATAAATCCTCTCTCTCTCTCAGCGAATATAGCAATAGGCGAAGTCGTTCTCAGCCAATAAGAACCGTCAGTTCGCAAACTTTAATGCCGCATTTACGTGCTTTAACGCTACAATGACGAGAATGAAATTCGAGATCTAATCCGTCTCGTAATCTAATCCTAATGGCCGAATCCCGAGGTTTTAATTCGAGAGTGACGGAAGAATTCCGCTCTAAATGATTTTTAGAGAAATCAGATATATTCTATAGACAATTCTTCGCTCCAAATGTAACAAACTTTTTTGGCAGGCATTCTCAAAACTGATTTTTTCTTATAATTATGATTATGATACAGTAAAATGAGAAGATACAAAACGAAAGTTTTCTCTATTAAATTGTTTCTTATAATAATTTTATAATCTGGATAAATGGAGCTACGCAATAAAAGAGCTATGCAATAACTAATTTGCTTAATTTAAGTGAGATTAATTAAGTTTAGCCTGGGCAGTGTTTTAATTATTCGAGGCAAGAGTTACACCATGAAAATAAATCTTAATTTGGTATGAAAGTAGTTGCATTCTCGTTAAATCTTAGCGACAATTATTTAATAATTTTTTAATTAGTTGTATTAAAATATTGATATATCTATAACGATAGTTTCATGTATTAACGATATTTTATGATATATTTTCATTTAACTCTTAAAAGTTATTAAAGAAAAATCAGAGAAGTTTATCAGTGCTCATGAAAAAAGAAGTTTGCTTCGATTTATGTAGATTTTTCTATTTGCATAAATGTTAATAAAGAAATAGTCTGATCTTGTGAATCTTTGATTCGCTTATGTGTTTCATGATGCGTACAAAACATAATAATTGATTGCGATAACGTTCATATTAATAGATCGGTAATCAAAGACCGAGATTGCTGAAATTCAAAGGACATATCGGAATTTTAGGTGACAATAGAGTCAGTACCGCGCGCGTAGGTACGACCATCTATGCGTTTGTACGTGTGCAACAATCAGTCCCCAATGCGAAATTAGCGTGTCAATATCATCTTTCGACGCATTGTGCAAAATCGCGATAGAAACGCATTAATAGGCTGAGATGATGCAGGAGACGCGTAATAAATGGTGGTTTGAATAACAGCAGCAGACAGCGTGTGCCGTTCAGGTTGATCTTAATATCTTAACATTTATTATTAAATCGATATGCGATGCACACCGAATCCAATATATACGCGCGTTCTCGCTTGTTCCGCTAAACGACCGAATTGTGCAGTCGTAACATCTTCCGCGAATAACCCGTCATCGACGTTCTTATTGCGAGGTTTAAAAAAAAAGTCTTATCTTCTTTTTCTACAGCTAATCTCTTCGACAAAATGTCGTTACACGACAGACAATGACAAGAAAGTGTAAGCTAAGTAAAACGCAAACTCATGCAGCAAGTTAACTGTAAGTGCCGTTTAATTAGTCTCTTGTGTTGATGAGGCGAGCTCCACCTCGACGAAATCGATGGCTCGGAGAATCCCGAATTCTCGGAGTTGAGTTAATATTACCACGGGGTCGATACCGGGCGGAGGCAAAACATCGCGCGACGTTCGCGTTGATTGATAGGATTTAATCTGATCCCGACATTTTCGGCGGGTTAAAAAAAATACACGCTGGCCTAGAGTTTTTTTTTCGGTCGTAATTAATGGCGTTTTCGAAGCGCTTCTCTCTGCACCTTTCCCGTCTATTCAGATAATATTTTCAACAAACGACAAGTCATTATTCACACTTCTGTCAGCAAAACATGGTATTAGGTATACACACAATTAACGTGTAATCGAGTATAAATGTAATATTGGATGGTCTAAAGGTATCGCGTGAGATTCTTGGATCCCGCCGATTTTCATTCCTTAAGTAATACGCAAAATCGGATATCTGTTGCGATTCACAATTTATTGCAGTCGAGCGCGAATGGCGAGGATACACGTGAATATATAGTCTCCTTTACTGTTAACGAGTTATTACAATGAAATTGGAGTGGAAATTATCTTGATATATTGTCTACGTCTTAATATCACCGTCTCATTAACGAAGAATAGAGATAAAGAGCACAAGCGGAATAAAGACAGAAAGCAGAGCGAAAGACATTGAGCCATTGCTGCAAGTTCGTAGACGTATTTACCGATTAAAAACACTTTTGATAAATTAAATTCTCCGTCCTTGAAGACTTATATATTCGTTTCATAAATGTCCTAATTGACTTTTCAAGGAGAAAGGAGTTTAGGTCTCGCAATAGATGCAAGATATGTAAATGAAACTGCTTAATCGCTCTTGCGCTTAACAAAAGGTCTTGCTTTTGTCTTTGCTCCAGTTTTCATTTGCCTCTATTCAAGACCGATTATCCGTCAGTGTGGAGAAACCTAATATTACTATCCGAACAGTCAACAGTGAAAACATTGAAAGAGAAGGCCATCGGATGAAGCATTGGTGTTGGTGCAAATATTCGGCCGCCTCCCATCGATCAAATGGCTGAGAAAATTTAGTTTTACTTGATTTTCGCAAAGCTATTATATTAATCTTTATATAGGTATCTATATATAATTTCGCAATATAGATATCTATAAATAAATTAAAATTGATACGCTCGATAAAAGCAAAAGCTATGTTAAGGTTAATAGGCCGTGATTCGAGCAAATTAAGACAAGGATGTTGTTATAAATTAAACATTTGTTTAATAGATATCTATATATATGTAGGTATTTATATTATTAATGTTCCGCAAAATTAGAAATTATATCAGTGTAATTTTCTTAATCTTATATATATATACTATATAAGCTTTTGAAACTGAGAAAAAGAAGAATGACATTAAAAATTGGGGGATGTTCATATGATTGTGAGTGAAAAATGATTTATTGTAGTTCGTTTGAACCTATATGAGTATAGAAAGATGATTACCTCTAGGTGTTCTCGTATCCGGTAACGTCAACCAAAGAGGAAATAAGATTGGCGCGACCAAAATGTAAGTTAGCCTTTTTCTTGGGCTGCTTGGCCAGCCCATGTTCAAGGCCTCTGGAGGTTCATCCTCTTCGCCCTGTAAACAAATATTTAAAAAAATAGGATCCTCTTGGAATCATATTTTTTATCATTCAATTTAATGTCTAAAGTAAATTCGCAGATCAAATTTGTTCAATTGATATCGCTTAAGACGTAATATTCATCGTTACGAATATAATGCAAATAACATTTACTAAGGAATGTTACGAAATTCAAAGAGGTTCGTAATAATCATGAATTGATTGCAAAGGTACAAAGTATCTTTCTGTTATTCGAGCAAACCACGCTACAATGCCACAAAGCTTATATTTGTAAAGTATCATCATTTTCACAGTACACTCATATTCAAGACTAAAATAAACGTGGTTCCTTGTGCAGTGGACTAATCCTCGTTTTGAATGCTTGTACATTAGCGGGGATCGACATTAAAGGACGGTGTTTGCTAAAGAGAAGAGGATCGTCGCCCGAGTTAATGTGAGAGATTTATCCTAACGTTTACAATTAAATAATCCGTATACCGAGGGAATAAATTATGTCACTACAGGTAATAAATTATATTATAAATATTGAGAAAGAAATTAAGATAAAATTCGGAAACTTTCACAGTGCGAAATTTTCGGAGATAAAACAAAAGGGTTAGGAATCTTCTCTGTCCCGCTCGGTTAACATCCTCGGGGACCATTAATCTCGAATCTCGTCACTCTGTTGTGAGCTTAACGGCTACTTGCTGGACCGAATCAGTCGCGCGAGCTTTTCCGGGCGCATCGCGTCCTTCCCACAAATCCGCAAACTGCCGCGGAAAAGTGTAGGGTTGGTGACTTTGTCCCGATTATCCGTGGAAAGCGCGCGCGCGGGGCTGCAAACGCGCAGTGGACGGGTGGGATGCAGCATTGACCCAGATTCACCGATGCATTCAAAATGAAAAGGCCCTCTCTCCGCTCATTTAGGACAAAGCCGCCTGAGACTACTCGCCGCTCCGTCCACGCGCGCCACGATACGCCAGCCAGCGCCGGCTAATATTCTCGAGAGAACTCCGGATAGTCAAGTTCCGATTTATATTTCCGCAGAGTAGCTCCCTGAATTACAGCGACGATTATGCACCGCTCGGGCAAATTGTTTCGATATTCTCTGACGTCTCTCTTTACGTCATTGTAAGGACGATTGGTGCACAAACGATCAAACAAGGGTTCTTTTATATCGCGGCGATTGTTGCGAAAGCGTTTCCGGCAAAAGCCTGGTCTTTTTTTTACATTAAACGTTAAGTGAATATCTGCCGATGTGAATTAGTAGTCTGGATCTTCTTTGTTCGCATTATGCTAGTCAAAAGCGTGTTCTATATTTCCTGCCCAATTTTTAAGTGAATTTCATATAAAAGTATGACCTTTTTTCCCGCAAATACTATACGCTCGATCACTATATCCGACGACATACTGATTGGACTTTTAATTAAGAAATGTCAATTGATTATCGTTAATATGAAAAAATATTAAAGTTACATAACTTTTTAATTAAAAAGTTTACTTGTGATAATGTAAAAAAAGAATGCGTTCTTATACGAGTCATATAACTCATATCTCTGTTTTATGCCACGATCAAGTAGCGTTACAGAAATCAGTAAGCGTTAAAATAGAATTGTGTATTGGAAACTGCGACGTATCGTTTTAACGGAAGCTTACGGGATAACCTGATCAAATCAGATTTGCCTGAGTTGATCTTAGATCTTCGAAGAATCATAAAAAGCGAAGGACGATGCCGGATAAGATTCGATGGCGGAAAACGTGCCGCGCTTACATGCGATGCATTTTTTAAGCGAGTATCTCGCACGGTGGACGTGATAAATGTTAATGTGGCGATAAAAGCTTGAATGTTTGACGCAAGAAAATGACATGACGCAAAGTATCGATTTAAACAGAGGGTCGTGCACGGCATGGCAATTTGTTGCGACGACTACTGATCCGCTTTACTGCCACCCGAGGCAGTCCTTTCTAATTAGAGCTAGAGACCCTATAATAAGAGTCAGGACATGTAACAGCCACTTTTGATTGGTCCGCCAGTTTTGTCAAAAACAAGAGAAACAGAAAGAGAAAGAGATAGAAAAGAGACAGAGAAAGAGATAGGGAGAAAGAGAAAGCGATAGTGAATGTATATCCTTCTCTCTCGCAGGATTTTGACGAAACCGCGATATGTCCTGACTCTTATTAGAGGGTCTCTAATTAGAGCAAAAATCAACGTGTATGCGTGTATGTATTCTACTATGGTTATATTCGGCGCTTTGGCGAAAATTTACTTTGCATCGCGATCAAAAGTCGATCTAGTATTTATGTTTAAACCGTAAGCGGCTTAACTGAACGTTAAGTGGACTAAAAAGTGGAATCTCTATTTATCCGTTGTCGGATCTGTAATGCGCGACACTACTTTAGGATCCTTCGAAGACTGCGAAAGACCCCGAAGGCAAGATGGACGGGCGATAAAACGGTTTGTCGAAGTTGGAGGTCAGAGCAACGGGAAATGAGGAGCCTTCGAATTTATGCGTTCCTATCGCGACGTGCCGTCGGCAAGAATTATTGAATATTTATCTCTGTCCGCGCCAGGATAGGTAGAGTTCTACGCGATACCATCTGACGAGCAACGGGGAAGTTCAGACAAGCAATATCGCTCGTTGCGTTTATACCCTTCTTATTGCATCGATTGCTCGCCAGTCGTTCCTTCCCTGAGGGATGGTGACAAAAAAAAAAATTTCCGCCGCGAGAACAACGCGTCGAACGATAGGTGCAAACTTATTGACTCTCGGCCTCCGTTTCTCTTCTTCTGACAGCAATCACACGTGCACCCACGTTGGAATCCGATCGAATTTCTCTGCGAAGGATGCACCACAAGCGTGACGGGCTCGGCTTTCGCGTATTTCATCCCCCTAACGTTGCGACGCGGCGCGTCCGACTTCGACGCGGACAAAATAACCTTGGGTGAACTTTTAAAGTTCGAAGCCGACAAATATCGAGCGACGCTCTGATTTATGATCACCAAGTTCGCGGGTGAAAATTGCGGTTGTCCCGATAAGACCTAATGGATGAACACCGCGCCGATTTATACTCGCGTTAAGGGGCTCCGGGCGATAAAGCTAACTTTGATTACTCTGGGGACCCACCCCTATTACTCCGAGGACCGTTTACGGATGTGATATTTGGTCAGCTAAATAGGAAGCAATATTGATTGTTTTCGATTTTGTTTCAACAGTGACGTTAATCGGTGAAAATGGGATGTTCAACGAGGAATGTATAGGTATTAATTGGACCCCCATATGCAATAAGGACCCAACCGACATTTTGAAGAAAAATGAGTTAATTGGTTATATTCTAAGTCTTAAGTTAATGTTTTCAATTATGCAAAAAAAATTAAGCCTAATTTACAAATTGGGCCATTTTATTAAAAGAACCAACATAAAAGAACCAACTGCTTTTTCTGTGTCTGTTTTTTAATGTACTTCTTTATTTTGAAAAATATATCCTGCTCTTCGTTTAATTTGAGTAAATCATTCAAAAGAAATCTCATAAAGACTTGGTTTAAGCCGATTATTTTAACTGTAATAACAAAACTTCAATTACTTAATTACTCAAAACTACCTCCTTGTTGGTTGGGTCCTTGTTGCACATGGGGGTCCAATTCTACTTACAAAAATCTTTTATCATTTAAAACATTTTAATTCATTTACGATTCTTCTACCGTATTCTAGTTTTCTTTTGTAAATAATTAAAGTGTTGAAACTTTTATGGTAAGGTTGTATCATTGATTTTATACCAATAAAGATCTACGATAAATGAAGAAGGTCTAAAATATATAGAATAGAATGTTATATCCATAACGATGTTCGACGTGCAAGTTAAAAAGGATTACTTCGCGTGATTCGCAGTATTGTGGGAATTAAACTGCCTATTCTAATTCAGGATATCCAAGTCGTGATAGAAGCAAACATTTCACAATGGAAAGTAGAACGTTACGATATCGAACTAACGTGCCCTTTTGCAACGCGTGCTCCGAGGAACGCGACAGCCATCGCGAAGTTATACTAATCCTAAAATTAGCCTATCGTACTAATTTATCGAGCTGAAAGTTATTTTTCTCCTGAAATATTCTTGCGCGATCATCGGAAAATAGGGAGTATTCGAATGTCGTAGCGAGTCACGAGAAATGTGACGACAGATACGCTGCTAGCAAATCAAACGTTTTGTCAAGAAAAGTGGAACGACAAATTCCAATCAATGTGTTCTCGGCCTCTTTGTTTTACGACGGCACGCAGCACCGGGAAATGCCGAAACTATTCCAATCTCTCGAATCGAGGTACACCGTATAACGAATCGCATCGTAGATCCTTGTATACCCGCACACGGTTCTTTCCTTCACTTGCAGAAATAAAAGGACAGGGGGATCATTTATAACTCAGAGATATATCGATTGATTTTATTAAACGACATAAACGTATCAGCGTTTGTACGAATTTTCGCCACTTCTTTTCGTTACGGCTAGAAAATCGGAAATATTCAGATTTCGGAAGATGTGATACGTACACTGAGAAAAAAAGCTGTTGCTTCAATTAAAGTGGTATCACAAAACAATGATTGAATTATTGGTTTAAAAATGCAGACATTGGGTCTAATAATAATACAATTGAATAAACTACTTATGTTTTTGGCACCCCGTGATACCACTTTAATTGAAGCAACAGCTTTTTCCTCTCAGTGTAAAAATTGTTTTAGGGCAAAAACGCGCGTGACGTACGGACAAATTCTCATCGTTCTTAGAATTTTTCGTTCTTGGACGTTATAAATGTTATTGTTATTGGACAAATTTCATAACTATCCTTCGTGGTTTGTCCAAATATATAAGATAATATAAACTATAAAGCATGTTATTATTACCATTAAAAGAAAACTCGTGCGTTGAATGAAAGTGATCGTGACGTACGGACGTACGTTGTCCAAATTTGTTTTTAGTGGTAATAATAACATGCTTTATATTATCTTATATATTTTGACAAACTACGGAGGATAGTTATGAAATTTATCCAATAATAATAATATTTATAACGTCCAAGAACGAAAAATTCTAAAGAACGATGAAAATTTGTTCGTACGTCACGCGCGTTTTTGCCCTATACGAAAATGAACGCGGCAGCGATTTAAGGGGGTTAGAAAGATTTACATGCACGAAAACTCGGTAAACTTTAATTCGCTAATATAGACATAGGAATCAATTAAATACGAAATTCTTTTGTGAGCTATTTATACTGTATATTAACAATAAAAAACTATTTGCAAAGTTAGAAAATATTAACATATAAAGTTGCTGCAATCTGACCCATCGCGCGGTGTATATCGCATGGAGGTGTGGTTTTACATTGCGGGTGATCTAGTTGACATATTTAATGAAATCAAACGGCATTATGTTTCGAAAGCTTTCCGCTATAGAATAAACTAGAATAAAAAAATCCGGTAAAAATTAACAAAATGGCGGCAAAAAATACAAAAAATCAAAGAAGTAGAGTGCTTTTTATTGCTATAAAATGTAAATAAGTAACAGTATATGAAGACCCGGGGGGAAAAACAAGGAATGTCAGTTTTATACTTTTTGAGTAAAATGAATTTTAAAGTTTGTTATTTCCCCTTGTTATACCCGAATGTTCTACCTTCATTTTTTCATTGATTAATACAGTTTTTAATCTTACTTTTTAAGTATTTAAAAGTTGTACATCAGTTTTTTGTAGTATTTCTTAAACGCTACAAATTGACGACCATATCTCATTTTTAATAAAACTGACATTCCTTGTTTTTCGCTTCGGGGGTTTTCCCAGGTCTTCATATAGTGGACTGTAGTCAGTTCTGTAGAAAATTTAATGCTGTTTAATTAAAGAAAAATACATCTCGATATCTTTGTTCATTCTCGAGTTCGCAAAACCGTTGAAAAACTTGGTTTTGACAAAACATGTTTAAAGTTTTGATATAGTTTCTCAGCGTGAACTATTTAACTTACATTAATTAAAAACTGCGGGAAAATATGGGAAAATACGGGAAAATACTTCTGAAGAATCATGTTATCCGAAAAAACTGTTATCATATTATGCAAAAAAACTAAAAATCAATTTTTTCGACATTTCAAACTTTTCTACCCCCTTTACATCTATTTCCACCAATGTAGATTAATTTTAATCTCGGTTTAACTTACTCTTTATCTTTTTCTTAGAACTAGAATTCTTAGAACTAGAAAAAGATAAAGAGTAAGTTAAACCGAGATTAAAGTTAATCTACATTGGTGGAAATGGACGTTAATAATCCTAATGTCGGCTACCTATGTCAGAATCGATCGATGGATCGGATCTGTCGCGCAGACTGTTGGCATGGTATTTCTCGTATTCTCGATATTTACCGAATCGAGTCCAGCGTCGAGACCGGCGGCGATACCGCCGTTCGGAAGTTCCTGAATACCGGCGGTGGTGCCGGCAGTGGTTGTCGTAGTCGTGGTGGTGGTGGTGGTGCCCTGCGAGCCCTGCTGCAGCTGCAGAGTTGTCTCCTTCGAGGGTGCGCCGGAATAATGGGCGGCGGTCGACGTCGCGGCGCCGTTATGCGGCCTGGTGGCATCCAGCAGCACCTTCAGTGATGCTATCGCATGCAGCTGCGTCGCTTTCTCGTCCACCTTGCCTGAACAGCACCAGAGATGCAGGTTAATGAGGGCAAGAGCACGATGCATTAACTCCTAATTGTGCGATCATCTCGTAGTCGAATTTACAACAAAAGCGCATGGCGTTTTTTCGCGGCACAATTTGTTTTTGTAAGATTTCGGATATAAAGCGATAAAGGATCTCGACACCTAGTCCTTCTAATAGAGCGAATGTAAGACAGTAAGAAATATATTTCGTTGTCAGTCAGATATCATCATGCGATTTATGTTCAATGAGCAACGAATGAGTATGCAAACTTTCATTGAAAGACCGCAAGAGTATTCAAGAAAGCAGGGTGTTAAAAAATGTCGATTTTTTGCCTAATCCCGACACCTAAATTATTTATGTGGAAATGATCTTTGAGCTTTGTAGAGTCTGAAAAAAACATTCATTGTTCCACGAAATGCTGGGAAATTAGTTAGATATGTGATAATCATATCTTCACATTTAACTAAATGAGGAATTTTGCCTTTACGCACTTAAACTGTTTTAAATTAGATTTTTCTTTAATATTTTTAATCAACAGCTTCTAACAAATCCTTTTAATACTAGAGAATTTTTTAGAAGCATAATACACTTAATGCCAGAAGAGAGTCCTCTCAACTGTGGCATACATACATATTTGTTCCTTTGTCAATCATTTTCGAAAATACATTTTGTCAATAGTAATAGAACGCCGATCATAAAGAGCGTGAGCATGTTTCATACTATTCTCACACTTCTTTAAGAGAAAGATAAAGAACATTTTTTCGTTTTTTAATTTTTCTTATTATTTGAATATTTAATTGGGTGAATTGCTGTAATGTGATTGGGTTAAATATTAAAAATACTTATATACATTATTAGAATAGATGGTGACGAAGAAAGCCTACCTCTCTTTAGATCCTAGATTCCGTCTCACGTAGTATTTATTGCTTTCTATTATCATATAGGGAAAAATACAGCACAATAACATTTCTTCTTGTATGTTTCAAAGACCGTGTACAGAGGAACAAATATGTATGTATGCCACAGTTAAGTTGGACTCTCTTCTGGCATTAAGTATTATGCTTCTAACAAATTCTCTATAGTATTAAAAGGATTTATTAGAAGCTGATGATTAAAAATATTAAAGAAAAACCTAATTTAAAACAGTTTAAGCGCCAAGTGCGTAAAGGCAAAATTCCTCATTTACTTAAATGTGGAGATGTTATTATCACATATCTAACTAATTTCCCAGCATTTCCTGGAACAATGAATGTCTTTTTCAGACTCTACAAAGCTCAAAGATAATTTCCGCATAAATAATTTAGGTGTCGGGATTAGGCAAAAAATTGGCATTTTTTAACACCCTCCTTTGAAACGTAGAAATAATTTCTATTTGATTATTATACAATTATTGTAATGTGTTGGAGTGACTACTGTATCATTGACAAAAAACATAGACATCGCATAGACATGAGAAGGTCATGTTTAACTACGCTAATTACAACGTTTATAGCGTGTCTGAATTGTTTTGTCAGAAATTGAGTCGGCTTTGCTATTCTGTGTGCATTAGTGCCACCGTACATTATACTGGAGCAGGTTTGTTACGTTCGAGCAAATTTCGCAATGCTCGCAAATTCCGCGCTTCGCCGAGTTTCCGATTGCGATCAGAAAATAGGGAAATGTCGTTCTCGCTGTTTTGTTCTTATTTTATGCCAGGCTGAGCGCAAGACATTTACAAAACGCCGATCTGCGTGAGCCGCGTATCAAACTTCTTCTTTATTCGCATCGTCGATTTCCATAACGTTGGGAAAATCTCAGCGTAAATCGGCAAGATTGAAAATGCAACTTTCGAGATAATCGCAAAATACATCAAAGTTCGTCGCATGCAGCTATGTTCTACCCTTTACCTAATTCTACAAAACGTACAAGATACTGTCGCTTTCTCGTCAAGATATATGTACTACGGACTTACTTCTACAATCTCCAACCTTAAGAGAATAAACATGTTTCATTAATTCACTTAGAAGTGATTCTCGGTCTAAAGTCTATTAGCAGCTTGTGAGTGTCCTTCCGCTTATGTAAATGCTGTTAATTTATTATGTTAGTGGCTTGCAATGCAGATGCAAATATCGATTTTTTATCGTGCAAATTTGAAAAAAGAACAATCAGACCTAATTTTTTTATTCAGTAACACTTTACGAGAACTTTGCAATCAGTATATGCGTTTCATTACAATAATCAAAATGTTAATTAATTTAAAAACCAAATAATCTCATGCATATATAATGCATCTATAAATATTGTTTACAAAAATGGACAAGAATAAAAATTATCATGCAAAAAAGAAGTTTATTTTGTTTAATACTAAAACCTAAATTTTTTTCTCTTTAAAAATTGTTTTCTTCTTAAAATAAAAATTAAAAAATCAATAAATATTGAAATATTAATGTTGTAGTATGTATACTATCTAGTGTTCTTTATTTCGTGGATATATAAAATACGATATGATTAATGATATATGTAATATGCGTACTATAATATTTGCTGCGTAGGTCTTTAAATTCACTTCTGAAGTGATGTGCAACATGCAGCGGAGCATAGAAATGCATTCGTGCCGCGCGATGAAAAGTATATTAAAGGCAAAGATTAAAATTGAAAGGAATAAGATGAATGGAAGCTTCCATTTACAGGAGCATGCATTCACGTTTATAGAAGAATGTAATTTTATCCCGGGAAACTTTTAATATTTTTTTATATTTCTCGACTCTTCATCGAGCTTTGTTAAAATTAACTTGTATTTAACTCAATGCGGACAATTATTGCCGTAAATTTAGCATGCTCTAAGCCAGCGGACATGAAATATAAATACATGTAGAAACAGGAGACATTTGTGTATGTACATATATAGATGATGCACGTCCGTTTCCGCTATATACAGTCCACACTGCGCCATGTGTACAGATCATGCATAATTTAGGATGTACATGCTCTATAGATAGCTTTGGGGAGAGAATTCGAGAACTCGATGGTCTTGCCGCTAAAAGGGATCATCGTTATTTCAACAAGTAGTCGATCAATCGACATTATCTATTTCTCTGAGTGGGAAACCTTTCCGTGATCGTAAGGCTCTTCCTTCACGTTCGTTGGTAACCTTCGTTAATAAACGAGAAGTAGAATTATCGCACGTACGATTAGGAAATATTTAATTCAGTGAGATTTGAGTGATTTCGGTGAGAGCGAAATTATTTTACATTGCGACAAATTAATTATTTACGGGTGATCATATTTAATCGGCATATTTAATTTAGTTTGACGATAATCAAAATTATTAATGTCTTACGTGCAATAAAGAAAGACAAATTTGTATAATCATATATGACTACTTGCCCCATTCATTCAACCGTATACAGACAGGATATCCATTTTGCGTTGTGCGTATTGCATCGTAAGAAAAAAAGATTCTAAAAATAGAGAAATACAGAGTACAGAACAGGAGAAATTAACAATTATTCATTTCTTGAAACAGCTCTCTCATAGACTTTATTATCTTCTTTACGCTTTCTATATGATAAAAATAATTAAAACAAATCATGATATGTAGAATTGTTTTAAAGCTTTTCAAAACTTTTGTATTATTTGATAACCGGAATATATTTTAAGCAACCTTGCAAGGCACCATCAAAATGCACTCGTCAGAAAGTATCGTGAAGTAACTAACTAACAATCTGTTTTCACGAACCAGTTGTGAGGTGCTCCAAATATGTCGGTTACCACAGCTCGTGCGAACTTTTGCTGCTGCTCGCTAGGAGCGGTAGCAGGTCAAAGCGAAAAGTAGACGGGTAAAAAATAGCGAGGAGAGACTGAAATTCGGTGTAATACGGAAATAGAATAGAGTCATTCTCAGTAGCGACGCGGTTTGTTATTTATTTCAGCTTTCTATATGCAACGCGCTGTCCGCGCATACATCTATACAGTTTTTTTATTCCAGAAATTGGATCTCCCCGCGATGCATAACACGAGTCCATTCGTATGATGCTTCGTAAAATTAAAAAAGAGAATAATGGCGTGTGAGCGATAAAAAATATCTGTGGTGCATCTATGTTTGCAAAGCTGTTTCAAATATAAGGCTTTGTTTAAAAAAAAATGATATCAGTTTTCAACCATTTACAATTTAACATTCTGCGGATTTATAAAAAGATGCGGGCGCGATAGCGAAAGGTCACTTCGCGTGAGCAACGCGATTATATTTTTTATAAACAAACCATTGAGAGATCAAAGACTTGAGCTTGATTCGAAATCGATTGCGATATGATATGATCTAATGGATTGACCAAACCATGATCATTGTGCTCTGTCTGTGGCGTGAATCGAGCTTAAAAGGGCCTACCTAACTCACCGCTTATCGTGCTTCGTGCCAAGGAATCACGGATCTGCGTGCCGATGCCAGCAGTAGGTCAAAGAGAAAAAGCTCGAGTAAGTGGCCTTCATCCCCAAAAGGTGGGAACGAGGCGAGAAAAGAAAGGCAAAGAGCCCGGGGCTGGAAAGTAGAGTGCGATAGTAGTATCGACCCCGAAGCTGCCCGGAGCAAGATGGTAAGCCACGAAAAGGAAGTGGGTGGAGGGAAGGATGGGTCAGAAGAAACAGCGAGGAGAGAACGAGGAAGAGGTCGGCTAGCTGTCGTGCCTCAATCTGTTAAACTCACAGTCGATTACTAGTTTCGAGATGGAGGAAAGCTTCAGTCGGGAGTGTAACGTCGAGAATCGGAGTTGGTAGGTTCGTAGGTCGGCGTGATATGGGAGCGGGCTCGACAGGGCACTACCTGTTAACCCACAAAACTCAATCAAACCGCGTTTACTCGCATTGCCCGGCTCTCGCTTTATAAACAATTAAAAGCATTAGCTGTCGAGAACGAGAAAAGTGAACGAATAATGAGCGGACGTTAACCACGCGTCCGTCGAAAATATTTTCTCTAGACAGCGGGGAATTCGTGCATAGTTAAAGACTATGGACGCGTGGAAAATTAACAAGGGGTGTTGTGTTCCCCGTGATGGAATAACAGCTACTATGTTAACAGGTGACACGCTTTCGTATTTGTCGAGTCGCTGAATCGAGCGTAACGTCATTCGAGTGAATAGAAAAAGGGCTTTAAGAGGGCTTTAGCTATATATTGCGTTCGATTGGAGTTAGATGTCAATGGATGATCGAGTATGGATTATCGTTAGTCGAATTGAGATTAGATTGACGCTAATTATTAACATTGACTGTTGCGCATTTTATTTATTTAAACTGCAAATTGTTCTAAAAATTGCAGCCTTTTCTTCTATATTTTACTTTAAATATTATAACAGAATAAATAAATTTTTAGTTATTTATGCACAAACTTATATTGAAAAATTGATTTCATTTAGAGAATTTATATTATTAATATTATTTGCACGCGTGTTTAATGAAGAAAGCAACCGGAATAAGATTCGCCATATGTCTTATGTAATCTTCTCACTTATCTCAATAATACATCTCGCCTTCGAAGAAGGTTTTATAACACGGAGATTGTCATTATAAGTTCAGGCTGCATAGAGAGTAAATCAAAGACTATTAAATTCCTGAAAGCACCGGCCGAGTTGATCAGAAACGGTGTCTTCCTTATGGAGACGGCGCAGGTTTCAATAACTTGTCCCCGTCAGATTTCAATAACTCGTCTCGGAGTAATCTTCTTTTAAATTCAAAATGGTCACGGTAAAGTACTGGGGATAACGAGTTCCGCTGTCATCCGGCCCCGTTTAGCGAATTATACAGAAAATTAAACCCGACTTCAAGTACTTGCTTTATCGTTTGCTCTTACCATTTTGTAGGCTGAGAGGAGATACCTTCCACATTACTGAGGGAAGATCGTCTAGTATCTCACAGCCTTTCATACAAAAATTGAAATAAAAGATTATTGAAAGTAACATAAAAGTAACATGAGTTTTATGTACGAAAATATCGATATATATATATAACACGATTGCACTGACTAAGGAAGAAACGTTTTATCAACTATCGCGATCGTCCGCGTACTTGAAGATTGCACCAAGAAACCCTTGCCCTTTACATCCTGTTACAGCCTTACTCTCTCGTCATTTCGGGGCACCGCGAGAACTCTCAGCAAAATCGATGCCGCGCTTCTTTTGCCGAACACTTTGACTAAGGTCGATCGATTCTGTTAACCGGGGCCTTTCGTTGTCGGCCGGTATCGAATACCGCCTCGCGTGTAAGCGATTAAGGCGTGGGTGCTAGGTAATTCTAATGCAAAACCCGACGTGATTGATTGCTCGCACTCTCGCGCGCCGCCTTCGACTAGAAACCGCAGAGATACACAGAAACCACCACAGGTTCTGCTGACTTTCGGCCGCAAAGTGTGCCCGCTGTTTTGCGAAACATCAGCCAAGTGTAAAAATATGTATATGTTGTTGATTTTTTTCTACCACAAATTTTATATCATCCAATAACATGAATTTTTGATCAGGGTATATATAAAATACTCGTATTAATGCCATACGGATTAAAGAGATGAATTTGCTCTTCTCTATTCGATTAAGCTTTTATATGAATTTCCTGGCAAATTATTCCTTTTAATAAAAAAAAGATTGTATTAATAATTCAGCTTTGCGAAAGGACAATTTCGACGTTTAAAGATTAATTATTGGAACTATTATGTAAAATTAATTATTATGTATCGCACTGAGAGGTAGTACGATTCGAACGACTGCGATAGAAGATTGTGCGTATAACGCTTATACGAGATATCACTTGTATGTATGTGTAATCTGATGATAAATAATTCGACGACTATACAACGCAGAATAAAGCGGGATAATATCATACCAATCGTAATAAAACGGAGTAATAAAGTTTAACAAACAGGTTGATACGTCTGTGACCTACTAATGTAATTGTCAAGTGCTAAACTAAGTTCTATACAACTTTTCCATTTCTAGAGACGTTATGCACTAGGAAATCTATCAGGTGGAAGTGAACGGCTTTCTTCTTGCAATCGTTGATATAGTAATGCAAAACAGAATGTAAACATAGCATGAATTTAATATAATTTTTATTATACTGCAAGAATTCTTCGCGCTTCTCTTGTTTGCACGTCCATTTCGATGAATACATTATTAGTAATATTATTAGTAATATTTATAAATTTCTAATGCTGCACCTGATATAAATCGAATATTTAATACACGGTTGTTCTCTCTTGCACGGTTATTCTCTCTTTTGTCATAAAAATAGGATATAAATATTTTATCTTTTACGTCATCTTTGTTCTCTTCCGTACGGTACAGCTCGTGTCAATCTCTGCAACTACAAAATTTCTTATGGTCAGATATCTTTATTTTAATTCATGGTAGGGCTTGTAATCTACGGCGGGACCTGCTTAAGCTCCTAGATTAGTTCTTCGTTAATAAAGATCCCGGTGCCCAGGAAAAGAAGTTGGTTACACTTTGGCCGCGTCCATCTCTTCGTTTACTCTTATTATCAATCGCGGCGAGGGATTTTTTCAGAAGAGTATGCTAATAATCAATCTAAAAATGTCTCGATGATGTAATACCGCATTGCGTCACGAGTTAATGATAAAAAGGACGATACTGTAAATTTGTAAAGCGCAAGCGACCTCAACATCCTCGCGCGATTTGTAGTAATATATTAATCTACAACCTTGGCACGTCTTTTTTTGTTTAATTGCATAGTGCTTTCACGCATATTTGAGATGCATGCGTTTGCCTCGCTCATTAAAACGACGTGATATATAATCCACGTGATATACAAGTTGGAAACATCCTGCGATAGCAAATGTACTTGTAAATAACGAGAGTATGGAGATTCTTTTATCAGGAAGATTTGAAAAGAAAAGAGAGGAACTTGCCAGTGTCGAGGATGGCACGACGGTGCACAAACAGCGGGCCCGAGAGCGCTGTAGAAAACGGCGGATCCTTGGTCGCCGTCGTCGGCATTATCTCGAGTGGTGTCTGGATGACGTTAAAGCGTCGGAGTTAAAGGAAGGGAAAAGGAAGGCGAGCCCCAAGTGCGGATTCGCTAGTTACGATCGATACGCGTTGGTTTCTAGGTCAGGGTCCCGATACACACTCGCCACTCACCACCGCTCAGGATATACTCAAAACGCGACCCGCAAATTTATTCGAAGCCAACCACTGAGCGACGCCGCCGCCGCCGCTGAACCGCTCTGGCGAAACGCTTCCCGTTCTCCTTCTCATTCTTTTCTCTCCCAGGTCCTCCGCGACTCCGGGAGTCTGAGCCCCGCGAAAGATGCGAGCGGAATTGAGGATTACGTCGCGGATCTGCTCCAGGTCTATTACGCGCGGCGGAGAAAAGGGAATTCACTGTTTCCTCGCCGAGGATGGGACGGTGTACGTGCGCTTTTGAAATCGTCGTATTGAACGTTTCCCACGCTATCCAGATTAATGACGTGCTTCCGTCGCGAACGCCTCGCGACGCCTCACGACGGATACGTAGGTGGAAAGAAAAGTGCGCTATGTATGGAGCGCGCGGGATTCTACCGCGTTATTTCCGCGCGGACTCGCGGATGTGACGACCGAGTGTCTATAATAATCTTTCCCGTATTTTGTCGGACGTCGAGCAATTTTTAGGAATTGAGGTGCATTATGGGAACATATTTTCTGTCTTTCTGCGGAAGAGATTTGTACTTTAGAATATACTGGATGAGGAGGGAGACGATCCTTCTTGGCTGCGTTCAGAAACATCACCCGAGGTCTCTCATGTAGTATTTTATCCTTGTTGTTCACCGAATGTTAAACAAGGATAAAATGATACAATGAGAGACCTCGGGTGATGTTTCTGAACGCAGCCCTTGCCGTCTTAGAAAGACGACGTTGTCGATTACGGAACATTGTACGCAGTCGGAGTAACGCAGTTTCATGTAATAAAGTGCTGCACTATCTGCATCTACTCAAGGAGAACAGAAAAGTCAAAATAATGTCAATTTGACATCATATCGACCAAATTTATGTCATTTTTTGGTCATGATTGAAATCTCGATCTCAGATGACTTGAAAATGACTTTATATTGACTCCTTTTTTATTATGTCTTTTTAATTTTTAGATCGAGATTTCACAATCATGACCAAAAAATGACATAAATTTGGTCAATATGATGTCAAATTGACATTATTTTGACTTTTCTGTTCTCCTTGGGTATCTATACATACTTATCGGTAACTCTACGATTCTATCGGTATAACTCTAAAGTTTGGGTGAGTGGCCTATATCGCGGGATTAGATGGCCGCGCGGATTGAAGTGACACGAGACACGTACACGTTCGAGTATGTCACTCGAATGGGAAATCGAACAGGCATCACTTGGGATATTACGTGCCGTATTTTCGAGTGATACGAGTCAATCGTAACATCGTGAACGAGGCATCCAGTCGCGGTAACGGAGGCGCCAAATGGTAGTACAAAAGCTGATGAAAAAAATACCAAATTGGTGGCCACTGAGGTAATTCGCTTCGCCAGATATACGCCGTGGAAATCTGCCGAAGGCGATCTTACAGAGGATAAAGGGAATTAATATATGAAAACAACTAAGACCCTTTAAACTTTGAATAAACTGGTACGTAGCCATTAAGCTTTGTAAATTTATGGAAGCTCTATCCTTTTTATTTCTTAATTATGCCTCCGTTAAGAACATATTTCCGCGCGGAATTTCTTCTGTAAAATATCGCGAAAGGGTCAATGCTATCATAGAGAGAGGCGAGTAAATACACGGACTTCCATTTCGTTTTCGGACACTCACGGCAGCTCGAGGGAGATCGATGCTGGGAATTAACATGCTGCCGAGCCGAATGGCCGCAGCCATCGCTTCGCGCGATATAATCCGAACGTTCTCACGTCAACGTCGGTCCCGTATTTTTTTTTCACCTCATGATGAATACGCGCGTCCCGCGAACTAGTACGAGCATTACGAACTAGAACGAAAACGCTTGACCATTCGCGGAAAAAAGAGTTGGAATTTATGGCAAACACGCCTTAATAAAAAAAAATATGATTCTCCAAAAATTACCACTTCTTTTTTTAAATGAGACATAATGTCGGCGTAAAACTGTCGTTACTTCATTCTTCCGTAATTTGTAAGAATTGGTGGTATGTTCAAAATTAACTTTTCGAAAATAGCGTTCCATTTGACGAAAATGATGGTAACGATGTACACGTAATAGGAAATGCAATTATTGCATTTGAAATGCGATTATTGCGGGTAAGGGCGGAAGGAAAATATCGAGACTTATCGAAATCCGCGACTTATGTCTTACTCGGCGTGTAATTGTGTCTTTTGCATAATAGATCGATTATCCATCGCCCTTCCCGATATCCTTGTAATATTCAAGTTTCGCTAACATTTGTTACCGTGTCAGATGAATCGCGATACGAAATTCTACAGTCGCGGTTACAATCGCGACGAACTGTTGCGTTACATCACGCCTAGTGACAGTCCCTTTAGCGGTAATTCCCGATAATTGCCTCTCAATAGTGTCGCTTTGTTGCTTTCGAGTAACACTTTCACTCACTGAAACTGCCGGCGAACAAACTTTCCCGATCGGTGTCATCGCGCCGGAAATCTTTTCTTCCCGAGGACCGTTTTCGGCACTCAGGATTATCGGATCGATCTAATCGGATAATCGCATGCTTATCCTTGGAAACGACCGCATCCGCCCCTTTCCACGGCCCTCAAATGAATTCGCGCGACGGCGTTTGTTAACCGCTAAATTAAGTACAGAGAGCTGTCGCGCGGCACGGCTGATAGAGATCTTAATCCACGAGCTAACCCGGCAACTTGGTAGGATTGATTTCGTACTGCATGTGTACGTTACCGTGTAAGCCGAAGACGGTCGCACAAATGGGTCAGGTCACGCGCCACAAAGAAGAGGGTGACCATCAATTAGACCAGCCCCCTTTCGCGCAAGCTGCACCCCGTTTCATGCCGCGTTTTGTCTACTTGAGCGCCGATAAATGTGAGCTGTCCTTATTTTTGAGCCGATCCGTATTAATGGCGCGTGCACGGACGTAACAAAGACTTTATTGTCAACAGCGAGGCCGTATTTTTCAAAAGATTTCGCGTTCATCTTTCGCTCGGAGATATTCGGAAAATCCACAATGTATTAAGCGAATGTGTGCGCGATAATTAATCATTTGCGTTGGGACCCAGTAAACGCTAGATATTCCTGGAATATTTATGTAATATTCCTAAGATTCAAAATTAACATTCCAATAATATTCCAAAACATTCCAATAATATTCCAATAATATTCCAATAATATTCCAAAACATTCCAATAATATTCCAATAATATTCCAAAACATTCCGGAATATTAACAGAATGTACAAGGAATATTCAGATAAGTGCGAAATGCTCTATTTTTATCTATATTTTGAATATTCCAAAAATGTTCTCAGGATATGCATGAAAAACATTCGGAGGATATCCCACGTATATTTCACCATATATTCAGAGTGATGTATTATACAGTAAAGATTATTTTAAGAAAACGATTTTATAAATTATTTAGGTG
>NJRL01000026.1:766269-813728 GCA_003063815.1 Aphaenogaster rudis | reverse complement strand
ATCTGTATCTGGCCAAATTTTTTAATATTTCAGCAAAACCATTCTTTCCGTGTATGAAAGAAAGCCAATATCGGTCGCGGCGGATCTTGGTGCCTAATAATAATTATTTTGTGAATTTTCCTGCTCATGCGAACTGCGCGCTGCATATTCGTCGGTTTTGAAACACAATCCTTACATGAAACCAGAATAATTAATTCACTTATTATAATTGAGCAATTAAAGTATTAATACTTCGGAATCTTCGAGACATAATTCGTTAAGTTTATAAAAATTATTACTTGTTTATCATATTAAAAAATTGCGAATCTATTAGCCGAAGTAGCCGCGGGGTCTTTTGCCATTTGAAATTTACGGCGTTTAAGTTACGAGAGGGAAATTTTATTACGCGCGGTAGAATTTCCGAAGAGATTAAACCCTTGAGCACGTATATATTAGTCCGTCTGTCTGCTACGTAAAGCCTCGGGGTTTTTTATTAAACGCTCGCATAGTTCTACATTTAAAAACACTTTATCCGTCGAGCTGTCGGAAATTCTGCGACTTGTCTCAGAGATATGTCGTCGGAACGAGCTTCCGAAAGCCCGCCGGGTTCAGCTTGCATGCCGGCATTGCTATCACAAAAGCGTCGCGACCGTCAATCGCACAAACATGCAACAAAAATAAAACGCTATCAAATAAATATGTAATAATAGCATCACAATTACGCGACTGTATTTTCCAAGATGCCGCGAATTTATATGTTTAATAGATCGTTTGCGTTTGAAATTTCATGCTGCAGCGTAATTACATCACAGACAACAATAGCTGTTATCTACGCTAATTAATGGTTGCAGTAATGATCGAAGAGCTCGTTAAGTCGCAACGAAATTGTGTTGCTAGCGAAAAATTTCGTCAGGCTGCGTTTCGCGTCGCTCTGCTGCGAGAGATTCTTAATTGGACTCGATCGAGCATTTATTAATATTCGTTTTGAAATTCCGTGGAACTTCGTTATCGCCGCTGAAGTTTCTACGCGTTCTCGTTGCAACTATTCAGTTTGGTTTGATTTTTTAAATAATTGATCCGTTTACGACGTTCATTTATTCTAACAAGCAAAAATCTAATATCACTGCTTTGAGTAGGTATATTACTTTGGAAATACGAAACTATTATTAAAGGAAAAAAAAAAACAAAAGAAATGTGTACATGTATCTTCTCCGATACAACGAATCCACATTTTTCGAAATATCGAGGCTCATGAAAAATGCATGAATCTATCTTGCAAGTGCTATCAAGAGCAGCGTCCTTTATATCAGTTTAATCGACCGAACCAGACTTTTGTGGAATTGCCGCGAAATCGTGACATCCGTTTTATCAAGAGCCTTCCGGCCGATCGTGATATCGGCTGGAAGTGAGTGCTCGATAACGCGGCGCGCGGAACAAGACGATAAGCGCACGCGAGTGCGCGCGCGAGAGCAACGCGGGAGTGACAAGCGCGAGCGCTATACGTAGAACGACATAGAACAGGCATTAAAGAAACGAGTAATCATCGTGCTAACAGAAAAGCGCAAGCTGCAAGCGAGAGTGATAGAGTGTGGAGTTGGTATACCGGCGCGGGACTGACCGTCGTGGAGCGGATCGATCGTGTGGATCATAAGCTGCAGCAGGCCGTGCCGGAACTTCGCGTGGGAGTGGGACGGGCCCCCGTGGGTCTGCTCGCATCCTTGTCCGGACCCCGTGCCACCGCCGCTGCCGCCGACGCCGCTGCTGCTGCCAACCCTGCTGCTGCATCCGGCCTCCCCCGGCGCCGGGATGCTTCCGCACGCACCCGACGCACCACCCACGCTCGTCTCGCTATTGTTGATCGCGTTCGGATGCTGCTGGAACACACACACACACACGCCATTTCGGCGGTCAGTGGAAGGTCTCACGATTGTCGTCGCGCGATTGTGTTAACGCTCGTGGCGTGTTACGAGATGATTACTAGGTACTATGTAGGGGTGGTTTGTAGGAAGAGCGGAATTGTTCGACGTGGGAACGGAAGCACTTCTTTTTAGGGATGTTCATGATTGCAGGGTTGTATTCGGTTGTATTCCATAGCGTGGGAAATTTGTGGATACTACGTAACACTGTTCCGTAGTTCTATTGCTTTGGAAGGGAATGTGAGAGGGGAAAAAATTTTGAACGATTTTTGCATTATGCTTTGCACTGATCGCTTCGCATATTTGTTTAGGTAATTTTCGATCGTTGTACACTTCTTTTATCGCGACTCATTTTCATATCGATTAATATAATTATGATTAGTTCGTGGCATCTACGATCAAAAGTAGTTACGTCTTCTTCAAGATCAAGATCAATTCAAGATTAATGTTACAACCATAGCCTTCTCCGGAACATAAATTTATGCTCGTGTGCGCGCTGAAGACTGCTGGGATTAAAACTCATGCTTAGTAACCACGGACGGTATCGTGGCCAGAACGTAATTAACATTTTCGGTCCGCGTGGGTAACAAATGCCACCGCAATATTTAAGTATCACGCGGTTGTGTACTTAGGCCAAGTGGTAGCACACACACATTACTCTACCTCAGTTTACTTATTCATGAATAAAGTGGCTCGGTTATTTTGCGGAACGCGCTGCAATTAGACTTCCCATTCATATCTGAACGTAGAATCGAAGCGTAGAGTGTTACACCTCCACTTTATAAACTACTTAAAGATGAAAGAGTTAATTTCAGGTTACTCCCGATATTTACCCAGATAGCACAGGTGGTCGTCATGAATTAAAAAAGAATTCACTTTTTAAAATTCTATATGAATTAGCGTAGTCTGTTCTAGATGAACTCAAAAAGAATTCCTTTTTAATAGTATTCTTATGGAGTATAAAAAGAATTCCTTTTGTATCTGAAAAAGAGCCCAGAATTGGTGACATAAAAGTGAATTCTTTTTGAACTCTTAAGAGTGCTTTCAGAACAGAAATGGGATGAAAAAGGAATTCATCTTATAATTCGGGGATTCCAAAAGAATTTTTTTTTGGATTCTCTCTGCTATCTGGGTAGATTATACGGTTTGTCGCAGGCGTCCGTTATCAGCAACGGCATCTCATTCGCGACATCTCTTTCGCAGAAGGATGAAAAATAGAAAGTAAATATCTTCTCTCGTCCCGGTGGACTTGTACGAGCATGTCATTTCATTACTTCACGCGAGCTGCATATATCAGAATGGTATCGACACTGCATGTAGTCGAACGAATAAAATAATGACGAGGTTGTGGACCGTGTGTGTCATCGTCCGTTGAGTTCATCGAGGATGCCACAATGTTTTCCAATTATTCTTCTCCCCCAGGTACGGCGCCAACTTTTCCGACGGAATTTCCAGTGAAACGACGACGGCGAAGTAAATCCGAGGGATGATGTTCGACGCGCATTAGTGAATCGTGTCCCGTAATAACTTCCACGGCGCAGCGAAATAATGATATTACTCGGAACGACATTGTGCCAGTCGCGGTCGTCGCATGTCGCAACTTGTAAACGTTTTACGGAATAAGCTCGCTGCCGCTGACAGCGCGATACGTTAAGTATTGTAACATACAAAACGAGTTATGACGCGCGCACATATGAGATTTGGCGACAAGTATTTTGGAGAACGTGTTCCAGATAAATTTAGATCGATTTTGTCGTTTTGCCGAAACGTGTCAAGTCTTTGATTCCCAACGTGAAATTTTCCTCAACAAGTATCGCGTTTATATTTGCATACGTGAGCATGTAATTATACTTTGAGGAAAATTTTACTATGAGTTTTACTCTGTCGTAATTTTATTAAATGATCCTAATATAACTCGTAATACCCTATGCGACGAAGATGTTACGTGAAAATTGCGTTAACCAATAACGATATTACGGACATGTCCTGTGCCCAGAATATATTGTGTGATTTTGACGCCGCTTCGCGAAATCTCATAATGCGTAATCGAATCGAGCGGCCTTGCTATAATTTGAAATATGATAACCCCGTTTGTGAAAGATTGTCCCGACGTTAAATCTAAAACGATTGAGAATGCGACAAATCGGTAAAAATTGATGCAAGAAGACAAATGTTGCGTTCTGAAAGAAAGAAAGAAAAAAAAAACATTTTGCGCGAATGAAGTATTCGCAGCTGCCTGGCTTATTGTGTACGCTTTTATACTTTAAGTTACAATTGACATTGTTATCTGCGAGTTTCTGTCGTAGGACGTAGAAAGGGCGCTTTTCTAATGGGCAATGCGTGTGGGCTTCCATCAATGGCGGATATACCTGCCGATGATATGAATGCAGATAGATGCAAGTCTAAAGCGGTAAAGCCGAGAGACCTCGCAGAGTCGCCGAGCTGTGATAGCGGAGATACGGATTTCTGCCGTTGTCACTCTGTTGTCGGGGTAATGAACTTTCTAATTACCAGAGGCGCCTGCGGTGCTCGATTTGAATTTCGAGACGGCGTGTAGCCGCAGAAATTATGGCGACATTGTCGGGCTGCCGCGGCTCTGCGACAACTTTCGGAGGATTAGCGCTCAAATATTTAAAGGAGATTACAATTATGCGGCGTATATCTATTATTAAATCTGAGATTATTAAATCCTATGTAACACGGAGTCACCTTTAGAAATTGACAATGCTTTGCGAGTTCTAATAATAACGATTTACCGGGAGAGATAATTATAGAGTAATTACGTAAAGTAACGGCCTGTGCGCCGCGTTTTATGTGTAAGATATCTACGGGTTTCTTGCGAAACGTGCCCCATGCAGATGTTAATTAATAACACGATATCGTTTCATGATTACTATGATTACTATGATTACTGTGATCGCTATGAGCTGCGTTGACATTTTCTAGCTATTCGTTAACACTTTGTCATTTTGATACTGATACAAACCATAATTTGCATCAACCACTAATTATCGCTGTTCTAAATGTCATTTACACCCTCGAATAAATATGTAATCTTGCAATAAAATTACATAACAATAAAACGTTTTCCACACGCAATAATAATATTAATTTTCCTGGAATCCTTATTATTATTAACGGATATGTCGCTTGTATATTTATATACATAAATGGCATACATTTAGCTAGAATGCTTATAGTTGCTGATCAGTCGAGTACGTCGAATAATTCGCAACTCATTAGCACATAACGTTACTATGTTGATTATCACTCTGCTAATTGCCAACTTTACTCATTAGCCGTTTGATTTTTATTCCTGGCTTAGAGATAAGATTATCTATGACGCTACCGCGCAACATGAATTATCTTTCTCGCGGGAAGGGGAATTAATAAGCGAAAGCCTTCGTGCGGTTGTGGCATGCTGTTATCTGACGAATTATTTAATAGTCTCGCGGGGCGAAGCACGCGAACAACTTTCCTCATATCTTGCTAATTAGACGTTGCGATTTTTTCGCATCAAAGCCGTACGTTGTCCTACACGCGTAACACTTTCAGTTACAAGAAATAATCTGAGATTCATCGATTACCAAACGGTAGAAACGGTTCTCTATATGATACATTTACAGAAGCCGAGAATGTTAAAAATATTCAAGAGAGTCTCGAATTTTAATGTTAAAATTTCATTTTATATTTATTTTACATTTTATATGGTGCATAATAACTGCTATCCGAATCGCGAATAGGGTTGCCATCCGTCCTCTTTTCCCCGGACACTGTCCTCTTTTTTAGAACGTCCGGGGACGTCCGGGGGGATTTTTCGAATGTGTCCGGGGTAATTATGAATGTCCGGGGTTTAAGGTTTAAGAAAATTTCTAAATATTTTGCATTCTAGATTTAATTAACCACATCATATTCAATCACTTCAATTTACTAATAAAAACCAATAGTTTTGTACTGATTTGGTTCTTTAATATATTTTATAATTATTTGTTATTTTATTGATATTTTAAAAATAGCAATATAGAACGTAGGTATAGGTACAATAAGGTAGATACCTAATAATAAAACTTCTTTTAAATTAAAAACTATTGAAAACGAGATATAAAATAATTATTCATTTATTGTTTATAACCAATTTGCTAACCTATTCGCATTTTTGTATGCGTCCGAGGTTGCAAGCGAAATGTCCGGGGTTTTTGGTTTATAACTTCTAGTTTTGAAAATTATATTATGGCAACCCTAATCGCGAAGCGAAGCTTTGTTTCGAAATCCGAGATACTTGATTGACGTCACAAACGGTTGCCACGGGAAGGCCGTACCATCTGCGCTGGTCTCGTAACTTCTTCCCTTCGAGAACTGCACTCAAAGGAAACTTGAGTCGACTTATCAAGTATTTCATCGGGTTGGAGAAAAGATCCGTCGATTCCGAAAACTTTTCACCTTCATCTTGTCAATTCGCTTACATTTTTCATCAATTCTCGTGTGACTTGCGTTACAACGGTAACTCTCCTTTCCTGCACGCGTTGTCTGTGTATCGAAATCGTCCTACAAGTCGTTTCTCTGCAATGCTTAAAGAAACTCGTAAAGAGACGCGAGCAGGTTTCGGGATATTGGGCGCAAGAAGGCCTGTCCTTGAATTTTCGCTGACTGTTCTTCCAGTGCTCTCATCCTTCAATATTTTATAACGTCAAGTAGGCCGGAAGACTCCTACGGTAATATCGAGTCGGACGGCGGGAGTGCGGACGCAGCACACAAAGGTATCTAAAGTCTTTGGGGATTTCCGTTGAAAATTGGCACGGCGCCTATCTTTCTCTCGGCGTACTTTCGCCGATGTCTGCATCCATGTACAAAGGTCTCTTTATATTTCAAACTTATCTTGTCAGTTGCAAAATTTATGTCTTAATGTTAGTTTCGGCGGTTCGTCAGCCTTAATTGTTCGCTATTGCATAAAATGAAGCTATTCGTTTATCTTGTCAACGAGACTTATCGCGCTCACCACGTTCGATTATGTTTTTTCATGTAATTAATTAATATATATATTTAGATATTTTCATGTAATTAATTCAATATATATTTAATGATTATAATTATATGATACCGTTATTTATATTATAATTAATATTATGATTATAATTAATGATTATGATTATAATTATATAACGTTATTTATATATTTCAAATTCTTCAAAAACTATCTTTTAACACAGAATATACAGAAAGGAGTCTTCTTCTCTCTTTATATTTTGTGTTAAAAAATATAGATTTAGTTTTTAATTTAATCTTAAATATCCAGTAAAGAAATACGTAACAAGAGTAACATTCAAAGAGAAAGACTAACTGATGCATGAGAATCGCTCATGTCCAAGCGATCACTCAACATTGAGCAAATTCTAAACCGACTAACGCGATCGCGAAACCTGACAAATGTAAAACCCGTGTGAATGTCACTTAACGGGAAGTGAGAATTTACGAGAGACACGCAATCGATCCACCAAATGGAATTCATCCATCCGTCGTGGCAGCCGATGGCACTTTGCGTTTGAGGTAACATCGAGTCATAGGAGAGATCGGCGGACTTTCCACCGCGATTCTCAGAAGTTATCGGTGCATCTATCCAAGAATGAAGGACGAGGATTCTACTCTCTCTTTCTTTCTCTCTGTCGAATCCTTTCGTGCCCTGGATACTGACTCACACAAAAATCGATGCGATGGAAAATTAAGGGGGGAAGGGAGGAGGGGAAGGGGGGGGTGGGACACATTTCGCCCGTGAACATAACTTTCGAATAAGCGGTGAACGAATGGACCTCCGTCACGGAACCAGATGATTCTCGGTAATATAGGAAAATAACGAATAGCCCGAAACACAATACCCTCCTCGTGCAATGTCACAAAATTACGGGGTCTCGCCGATATCTGGAGATATATGCCCGTTCCTTATCGCAGACATTGCATAACGTTATTATTCACGTCGTGATTAAATGCAAGCGCATTAATTAGTACCGGTTTCGTCTGTGTTATATCGGGAGATGAAATTGCTTCGAAACGTCATGATGCATTGATAAAGACAGTCGTACGGAAAAGCATGTGATTGCTGCCTTCTAATTGAATATTATCATCGACGGTGAAGGAGATTGCTACACGACAGGTTGTCGGCTGCAACAGTACGCTTGGTGCTCGTGTATTAAGTTACGCGCACATGGATGAGTAAGCAGCTTACGTGAGCTTGTAACAAATTTATACGAGTTAGTTTAACTATTGCACGTATATGTTTGTGTAAGTATCTATCTCGTGCAAACGCTCGACATTTCATAAATCAGCTTTCTTTTACCGATATTGAACAACTTATCGAAATGCCTCTAAATAATATGGCGGAATTATTCAGCTTTTCGTGACTCTACTTGATTATTAGGTCTTAATATCTCCTATAACAAAACTCGCTTTAAGTAACGAAAATTGTAAACTATTTTCGTAAATGTATTCCTTGTTCTTCGTACACTTATTGTTAGTTATATAACTTTTCAAGTAATCATTAATAACGTATTAAATAATTATTAAATAATGCATTAATATAAAAAATTATAATAAGTGTTAAGAAAATACATTAATGTAATAAAATATACATAAGTGTAGGGCCTAGACGAGCAATCAAAAGGATGTTATAAAATAATTATGTAAAACTTATATTACATAAAAAAGGAACCGTTTCGACTTACCGAGTCTTCTTCAGCCAAACATAAATACAAATAAATAGAAATAAATATTAAGAATATAGTCCAACATAATAAAAAACGCAAGTCATCGTTAATAGAGAAAATAAATAAATAAAAATAATGGTCATAAAAGCCAAGTTCAGCGCAATTGCACACAAATCGTCCAAAAATGAAAAAAAATCCCGTTATCCGTATCATCCTAATGTGAATCCCAAATGACAAGAAATTGTACACAATTTCTTGTCAACGTTCATTTTTCTTAATCTTTACAATCTGTTTAATTGTGGACTTGGAAACGGTTGGCTCTGGGATCGGGCAAATCCTTGACAGTTTGACTGCCCCAGATGATGCCCTCCTTTCTCATGTCGTTGATATGGAGAACGGATTGCGGGATTCACATTAGGATGATACGGACAACGGAATTTTTTTTCATTTTTGGACAATTTGTGTGCAATTGCGCTGAACTTGGCTTTTATGACTATTATTTTTATTTATTTATTTTCTCTATTAACGATGACTTGCGTTTTCTATTATGTTTTTAATATTTATTTGTATTTATGTTTGGCTGAAGAAGACTCGGTGAGTCGAAACGGTTTCTTTTTTATATAATATAAGTTTTATATAATTATTTTATAACATTCTTTTAATTGCTCGTCTAGGTCCTACACTTATGTATATTTCTATTGTTGAGAAATAAACGAGCCGTAATTTACAATTCATTGTTAATGTAATAAATTAGAAAGATTTTTTTTGTTTGTTGTTATCTAATTATTAGTACCGCATTTATTATAAAGTTAGATTATAGAAATTTTACTACTAACTGCAAATTTTAAATGTGTTGAGAAGATTTTATTCTTTTCAAAATTTTGTAAAGGAAAAGCTTTTTTGTCATAATAGAATTCTGAAATTAATAGAATCTTCAACACACATATATAATTATACATATAGTACACACATATTATGACAAAAAGCTTTTTTGTCATAATGAAATATGTAATTAACTGTATAATTGAAATCGTAATAATCGCAATTATCAATTTAATTTACGTTACGCGACTATATATTATTATTTTCCGTTATCGTTTGCTTTCGTATGCTTGTCAAGATCGAACAAAGTTATAGTTTGCGTTTTAGAAACAATAACTATCGTTACGAAACCGCTTTGCATCAAACTTACAAGTCTTCGTTACACAGCTGTATGTCAAATGCAGAGCTAAACCATTAACGTACGGAGCGCTACATCTTCTCAATTTCTGTTTTACTCAACGTTTGCTTCTGCATAATCATTAATGAACCATATACTCAAGCAACCGCAATATTTTAATTAGAATTACGCGGGAAGAGCTTCCTTCCTTATTTTCTAGAAAGCTTCGTCTTATCGATGCTTTTCTTATCGCTTTGGTAAAGTTTCGTGTTAACGTAATATCGAAAATATCATGTAGCTATCATCGGCCGTTTTTAAACAAAATTGATTTTGTGCTCGTGTGCTAGTAACAGTATACTGATATCGCGCCTGTATATTTTCTAGAGGCTAACATAAGCCTCATATTTTCTCCGCTCACGTTAGATATATCGTTTTACGACTTTTCCAAGTATTTTCGTGCTAGCGACGCATATCGAGTTTGCATTCGATAGTTAGGCTTATCCTGGTTCCGCAAAACCGTCTAAATGTTCTCCATAAAATGAGTCTAAAATAAAAGAAATAGGTCGAACGTAGCGACTGTGCCGGATAGAGCAAAATTGAGATAATTACACGGCAAGTGGAAAGAGAGTTTTATATGAAAGTTACGTGTTAATGCAATACCCAAACAAATTTTTTAAAAATTGATATACAATTGTTGGCATAAAATTGATACAAACTTAAGTTCCACGATCAAGTTTAACTCAAATTGAAAATACGAAGAAAGTGTACTTACATGTAATTACATAAATAAAATAGCTATATTTCCAATAACACAAAAAAAAGCACGATAAAATCGATGTGCAATATCGTGGGATGATGTTCTCCCATGCGATTATCTGTTTTCCGATGTGATAATTAATGGCCTGTTATCGGTGAGTATTGTAGTTACGCTCGAAAACACCTATACAGTAACAATCGACGGAGATCATACTATCCTAAGAATATGAAAGATAACGTTGTAATGTAGTACCGTGCGCTACACTGCGAGAGAATCGATCTACATAATGTTATATTAAAATATAACGTTGATTCTACATATAGTGCTCAGATCTACAATGGGATCTCGACAAATAATAAGAATTGTCAAATATATATTTCCAATAAAATAGTATTGCACTTCTACTGGCTTTCATTTTGAAACAAATCTAATATTTTTGTTAGAATTCTCGAATTCTAAATCAAATCATTTGATCCTTCATTAGTATAAATTGCCCATAATTGTATTATTAATATATATCATGCAATTAATTTATTGATATATATATATATATATCATGCAATTAATTTACAAAGAATTATATACAAAGAAAAAATATATATATCATACGCGTTTTTTCTTTGTATATAATTCAATATTGGACGATGGTGATTGTGGAAATTTTACGTCCACTTGCTGTCCCAGGATATCCACATTAAGGTCAAGTCAACGATAAAAGTGTGCGCGGGTCATAAGTTTATTAAGGGCGCTCGTAAAATAGGAGTTTGAAACGCGAATACAACTCATTCGTTGTAAAGATAATACATCTGGAAAAAAACCGTTTTCCCAAATGGAAAGAAACTAGTGCACGTGAAAACATGTACGAAGACGAATTCTGGGAAATGTCACAACTTTTTCTCTTCTACGCGATGCCTCACGGAGTTCCTTTTGAAACTGAAATTGGATTCGTTCCCGTTGGTTCGTCAATGCTGCTATTTAATTTGGTCAATGAATTAGAGTCTCTGATACTATATGAAGTGGAAATATCGTTCTTTTAATTATAGATAATAAGATTAGTAATGTAACTACGTACAATTATGATTATTTCGCATTAATATTTAACTCTTATAAGATGAGAGTTCTCTCTTTATTAATTCATAAAGTTTATTATTTAACTCTCATATAAATGTTTGTAAGAGCTAAATGAGTGATACTTGTAAAAATGGAGAAACTAAACAGTTTTTTGTAATACGATATACAGTATCAAAATGTTTTTGAAACCAGTATGAGTAACGAGCATAATTAACGAATGCGCAACGTTTTCATAGTTCTCGCGATTCTGAAATTACACCAGATGATATTTTAAATTGAGATTACATTTATTATTACGTATTACATTTATTATTACGCAAAAATATTTTTATTATACTTCAGACGTTCCTCTACAGTCTACATGTTTGAGAAATGTAATTTTTACCTTTCTATTCATTTATTAAACTTAGAAAAATTTATTTTACAAACGATAAAATAAGAAATTATTGTAAAAAGAGCGTATTTATGACAGCAATTTGCTACTAAACGGATTAAATAGATTTAAAAATATGTCACATTTTTAAAAAATTTTAATGCAGTGTAATGCTGGTTTAAATGCATCTTACATTCTCATTTTGTAGTAAGATTAAGTATTTTACAAGAGATGAGAACAAAACGTGCATTTTTATTTGTTGAAATTAAACTTCCATTAAATCATTCACGTCAAGGAACGAAACAAGCTTTTGTATAAATATGTCGATATAATATATTACAAACACGAATATAGTATCTTCAATCCTTTTTAAAGAGTAGATACAGAACACATTGACATATTATGTGCATTATAAAAAAAACATGACTAAATAAACGTAATTCTGATCAGTACTAACAGTCATCATAAAATCTAAAGGAACATACGCGATTAATTACTGAACGAAGTAATTCGCGATTAAAGCATGTTTTAATTAAATCTGCTTTTATGACAACTTATAATAACGTGTTTTATGTTTCATGTGACAGACGAAATCAAGTAATAATTATTGATATAATCGCATTATTATGACAGCAAATATATATCGAATGATTATATATTGTTCTTTTTATGATGTAACAACAGAGAGACTATCATGACTGGATGCTTAATTGGAAAATTCACTTTGATCAGTAGCTAATATTAAAGCGCCCGGAATTCTCGTTATGTACATACAACATATATTAGGTGGCCCACGTATGTGTACAAGTGAGCTATTTAACTATAGCTGCAGCGGTGACTCCAATCTTTGGTAGAAACGCGAAGGATTATGTCACACTCGTGCATATAATGACCAAATTACATTATAGTTTGACGTAATAATCGATGGCCAGGAATAAGCAAAAGAGATATTTTGTAGGAATATTGTTGAAGTTAAAGTTGTATTAAAAGTATCTTCTTATATACTTTACACATCAATAAGCGACAAAAATATATAAGTGTCACTACATCACACGTGCATGACATTATAGTCAATATCCTATACCGCAGAATTGTAGTTTAAAATTTCATTCTACGTCATACTATACTTCAAGCGTCGTTTAAATCTAGAATGTCATTGGCGACAATACCCCTAAAAGCGAAGTTATAAATATCGCAATAAATTCTATTTCTGCTGTTGCACATAGTTCAGATATACAAGCGTAAGAGTCGTTGAATTAAGCTTTATTATTAAACTACTTATGTGTGCTTCGCATAGTTAGGATAAAAAGAAACTGTAATTGTGGAAGAATGAGCTAAAGTAAAAATATTCAACAAAGCAAGAGAGAAGAAGAGGGAATTAGAGAGGGGGGGAGAGAGAGAGAGAGAGAGAGAGAGAGAGAGAGAGAGAGAGAGAGAGAGAGAGAGAGATCTGCGTGTCAGAAGATAAATGATTAATAAAATTATACATGACTGAATAATGAGGTTGCTTGCATATTAAGCTCTACGTTAGCCCTTTAATTTTAAGTTAGCTTAGGCAGCAAAGCTGAAGTATTCATTTGCATGCTCAATGCGAACAAGCAAACTACTTTTTATTTGATTAAGAACGTTTTCCATGAATCAGCAATCTTTCTCGTTATGTTTGTCTGATAAGGATATACACGTATAACGATACTTGACAATTATTGAGAAGGTAAATATAATTACCGCGCGATAGATTACAATGGGCGATTTAATTTGGATTGATATGAATGACGTTAAAGTTGATACACATAAACGAGCCTACAAAGAAGTATGCGCATGACAGCATAGTTTTGAAATAATAATATACGCAGGCAAAATATATTGACAGCGGCGTGCGCGCGCGGTAACATAATTTGCATGTGCAATCAAAACGCATAGAAAGGTCTTTTAAGTTTTAATTAAATGGACTGAGGGCGTTAAATTCGACGTTTAAAGTAGTGAATGGTATTCCTGTCGTTGCTTTGTGATCGAATAAATTACGATATTCGCGTGATCCACGCGACGTTTTCAGCACGCTGTCATTCAATATGTCTGGATAAAAAATCAGCGAAAAAAAGGAAAGGAAAATATTATACTTGTTAGTAATATGACGCGGCGCGGTAACAAGCACAATATACTTCTAATGGTATAATCGGTCAAAATTTCCCATTAAATTATATAATATTTACAATAGATACATATATTTTCATTGTTTTTGGAATAAGTTCTCAGATAATGTGCAAATGCCAATCATTCTTCTGTTATTAATTTTCGTAGTTTCGTAGTTTAACTAACATTAATTTTTCACTGTCAAATTGGTTTTGTTTTTTAGTTTGTTATACATATATAGACCTTGTTCTTTACGCTCTAATGTTGTTTATAAAATTGATTGTTTAGATTGTAACGCTTCTTACGTAGGCCAGACAGGTAGATTAAAAAGTAGAAAAGTAGAATCTCAGAACACAGAGGCCACATCAATAGAAACACGGCACAATTATGTATAATCACTAATCATCGTACGGATTTTTCTCATGAGTTCGACTGGGATAACGTTAAAATTTTGGATAATAAGGCACAATATAGAAAGAGACTTATTTCCGAGATGTTACATATAAAGAGACAACCTAACGGCTTGAATTTGCAAAATGACACAGAATTTCTAGACCCAATTTATTTCGATTTAATTAAGGGAGGAACCTACTTTAGAACGCTAAAAAAGAAAGTGATTTTTTAGGATTTTTCTGAATACAAATAAAAAGGCTGATTTTTTCAAAAAACTTTAAGGATAATTTAATAAGTATTTAAAGAAATATAAAAAATTTTTTTGAAATGCCTTTAACAGGCAGTTATTAATAGGCACCCGTCGTGTCTCGTCAGCGGAGTTGTGTCCTTGTGTACAGTGTAGCGGGTCCAATTTTCGCCTGAATCAAAAAACAAATAGATTTTAAATTTTTATAAAATTTTGTCCTAAATGAACTAAAAATATTGATAAAAAGTCAATTTAAACAATTTGTTTTTGCATTAAGAAATTGAAATTTCTTCGTGAAAATCGTTACTTTTTTTTCAAAGTCCCATAGAATTTATATTTTTATACTTTTTTATAATTTTTTTAGTTCATTTAGGACAAAATTTCATGAAAATTTAAAATCTGTTTGGTTTTTTTATTCAGGCGAAAATTGGTCCCGCTACACTGTACACAAGGACACAACTCCGTTGGCGCGGCACGACGGGTGCCTATCAATAATTGCCTGTTAAAAGCATTATTTTGTAATAAAAAATTTTTTTATATTTCTTTAAATACTCATTAAATTATCCTTACAGTTTTGAAAAGATCAGCCTTTTTATTTGTATTCAGAAAAATCCCCAAAAATCATCTCTTTTTTAACGTTCTAAAGTAGGTTCCCCCCTTAACACACTTTAATATTCTTGTTCGTGGTATTCCATGTTAACACCTTGTATTACTGAGCCTTCTATTCACATGTCCCCATGTTCGAGGTACTCCATATTAACCTTTTACGATCGAGCTTTCTATTTACATGTTTCCACGTTTTACATTTCTGAGCTATTGTCTATGAGTGGGGACTTGCTTATAAACACTTTGCGTAGTTGGCTTTTTCACACTCTCATCCTCATCGTCACGCGACATTCATGTGCTCTACAGCTCTTCGATTGTATGTTCCCTAATCTCTTTGCTAGTTCCTTTAACTTTTTTATTGATACTTTCTCTGGTTTACTATTCTAAGTTCTTTTGTTTATTCCATACACTTTACTAAATTTTTTTACTCTACGTATTTTCTTAAATACTTTGGAACTGTGGAGAGTACATGAATTTCATTCATTCATTTCATCTGGTTTTATTATTTTTATTATTACTATATTTTTTTTCACACTGCTTTGGCTCTTTTTGGCTTTTCATTCTAATTTTTTGACATATATAGATATTGCATAAATTATAAATTGTTATAAATTAAAATATCTATTGAGAATTGAAAGATGCATACACGCACACAATACAACATATTCAAAGACCATAAAATAAAATTTGTGCGATTTTTATTTTAAATAATTTAGTAAATATTTAAAAAATGGTAATTTTTAATTGGCGGAAATCCTAAAACGAGGATATTACGATTTTTTTCGTTCTTTGTGAAGATAACAAAAGCTCACTTTCTGATGGCTAAAATTACTTATACAATTATTAATTGTTAACAATTAGATTGTTGATAGAATCTCCATGATAAACTGCTTAACATGTTACGTTGTCTTTTGAAACAAACTTGAGATACGTGTTACAATTTTCTTCTCTCTCTTTGAAGACAAATACCAAATAAAATTACACGATATTATTTATCCCACAAACCACCTCAACATTCTAGTTGACATTTTGAGAAAATACGCTGTTGTTGCGATGACAGTTTCTCATGGTACAAGTAAACACAACATATAGCGAGAGGATCACCATTGCGGAAAAGGAGCAACAATGAAATTCCATTCCACTTCACTTGCCTTCTCAAGAATTGATGAGCTTTGAAACATGCCAGTTGCATGTCGTAAAATGTGTGTGTCTATATTTTGATTAAAAGATATAAAAGAAAAAGATAAAAAGAAGTATATTCAGGGTATCATGCTGCACATATATCGCGCGGTATTCTAAGAAGGCGAATGCTAGATTGCGATGCTTTTCGAGACGTTCAACTATGGCAAAACGTTCGATCCCGGCCGTGCAAAATTAATGGGCGTGGTGATACATGTCACGCCAATGTAACCAGCGGATGCTATTGCGATTGGAAAGATCCATTCGAAAGTCTCAGATTGGAAGAAGTTTATTGCAACTCTATGACTGCTCTAGCGCGCGAAACTAGCCGAAGAGTCTGGCCAAAGTCTCTCACTTCGAATCGGTTATCTCAGCCGAGTCGGTAGGGTCGCAATTACACAACTTTTACAATACTTCCGACCCAGTTTGTGTTTCTGTACGAAATCGTTTCGCATGCGCTTTCCCGAGCAGAATTCTGAATAATGGACAATAATAATGGACGAATTTTATCCCTCAATTTTTTAATGCCGCAAACTTTCGCACTACATTGCAGTTGTCACATTATTTCACACGACGCTTTTACATTTATTGGAGATTTAAGTTCGGCAAATGTGATTGCTTCATCAATGTGAAACGTAGCAAGATTTCTTTCGAACACGGAGAGAATGACTTTGTTGAAGTATCTAAAAATTTAGCCAGATACAGATCTGAAAATAATTTTGCTGCACCATCAAAATAATCACATAGAACACTTAAGCATAATGATAATACTGCAAAAATTTTTCATATTCTAGCAACCAATTTAAACGTCCTACATAATTATTTTGATGGTCCACCAAAATTATTTTCAGATCTGTATCTGGTCAAATTTTTAGATACTTCGGCAAAACTGTTTTTTCCGTGAATTGTTGCGCATAACGATTCGATTTCTGTAACTGGACACAGTTATCATTCTCTAACAACTTCCAATGTTATCTTTCGATTTAAAGTGGCTGGACGAGGACTCGAGTTTAATCGTTAAACGAGCTTCCATGAATAACGTGTGATCTCATTCTAAAAACTCGGGCACGTTGGCCTAATAAGATTTAAAGGAGGAAAAGTTCAAGGCAGAATGACCTCGTATCTCCGGCGACGTCTGTCTGGCACATATCGAGATTCGCCAGGCAGAAATTCTCCTGCGGAAGTCTCGTTTTAAGGAACGGCCGACCGGAGCCGGTCGGATGATGATGCTCTAGCAAAAAAAGGAGTGAAGCTCGATCTTGCGAAAGGTTGCAGGAGATTCCCTCCGATCGGCCCGACAATTCAATTATCCGAGCGATTGGATTTTCCGCGCCGTCCATCAGGAGTAAATTATTTCGTACTACGGCGAGCAACGAAGAGCTGTTGCATCCTGTGGTGTGCAACGAATCATCTGACGTCGTGGCGCACGCAAGAATAAGCGTCTCTTGTGGCTGGTGCATTCTTCGCGAATAGCGATTCGGAGACGCTTCGGAAAATCGGCATCGATATCGTTGAGGATTTATCAAAGCGAGACGAGGTCGAAGCTGTAGATAGATTTATATTCACGTGCATCCGACCGTCGTTCCGCCTCTATCTCGTATCGGACCGACCGGCGCGACCTTTCATCGACCACGCGAAACAATCTCGCTGATTGTTCATTGAAATACAGTGATGAGTTATTTTTGTGCAGTACCGCGATCTCCGGCTCGATGTGATTCAATAAGTTGAACATTGTATTGATTAAGCGCAGGCACGTGATCGTACGTACAAATGTAATTATGTATGTAACTTCGTCTCAATTAAACTTTATGAATTTTACAATCAATGTCTACTCTTGTTCGTTATATCTGTCTGAATTTAGTCGAAAGAAGTGAAAGAAAGAAGAAGTACTGCATGCTTTTACCTTAGTGAGCTAATTATAGGTAATGTTGCATTATATAAACTGGACATTTAAAACTTGGCGACGGAATATAATAAAAGCTGTTGCATGTTATAAAATAAACTATGGGATCGCGGAAGTTATTAATATAAATTAGATTTCAGATGTTTAGGATGTTTTCGAAGAGCGAGACTAAAGCGAGTTTAGAAAGCTCGATCTTGATAGAATTTGTTAAAAGTTGGTATACGAGCGTCGCGTAAAAATCGTTGCGCTTACGCAAAGTTTAAAGGTTCAGTTTCTAACTTCCGAGTTTCTTGATCCTGCTTACTTCATCTAAGGACATTATTTTGTAATATTAATTATAAAATATAAATAGTGAAATGTTGTTTTATAATAGAGAACAATTATATATGTACTAACTTCATGACTAAAATCTATTCCAATCATTATATCATTGTATATTTCAGTTCAATCGTATATATTTGTGCAATATTTTGTTGAAATTTTAAGTTATGTGTAACTTAAATTAAGTTGTGTCCATCTTTTCTGTTGCAACATGTATAATTGAAAAAAATCATATTATACATGCTGTATATAGAAGACATCCCGTACAGCACAGAACATTGCAGCAATATTTCGGCAATTTATATTGTTATGTTACTGCAATGTTACTGCAATGTTGCTGCAATTTCTGTGCTGTATGGGATGTTTCATGAGTAAAAAGGTGGTGTAATTTTCTACACATCTATATCATGATGCAGCTCTGATTATGATTTATAATCAGGATGAGATAAGGAGAATATCGTTGATGTTAATACAACCTCTTCTCGTGGATTAATCAACAATAATTAACATTTGTTATATTTACAAAATAAAAATTAATACCTACAAAATACAATTACCTGTCTCAATCCTGACATACCACGAGAAGGGTTATTGGCGATTTTAGCAATTTTAAATGGCGATAGAGAGAAATGTAAAGATATACATAAAATATGCATGTAAGAGGAATCAGAAATAGAGGAAAAAGAAAAAGAAAGAGACATGCGACTCACCAATGCCTGGGCGGCGCTCTGGTGCTGCAAGCAAGAAACATTCAGTTACAATCACAATAACAACAATCAATTAATGTTTCTTAGCTAGCTCGTGATAACTAACATACAGCAATGCGGTGTACGGAAGCTTGAACATCGATTGGTACACAGACAACACTGAGAAAAATCGTAAAAGCCAGCACAGTCACAAGTTTGGAATTATAATTCGCATGTATCGAAAGTTCCGAACTAGGAGATTATAATGATGTTTCCAAGATAATGAGAGATTTTGTGACTTCGGCTGCCTCTTACATATTTTTCTAAGTGTCATTCTTTCCCCACGACACGGCTGCACGTTGCAAGCTTACATAATGCAAATTTTTCGTGTTAGATACTCATGTTGTGTATATTGATGTTGATGCTTTGAACAACGTGGAATGACGATAAACGAATTTTATCCTTAAAATCCGCTTAAAACCGTTAAATACACAAATGGTCGGTTTTAATCTCATTGCAATTTCTAATACTTGGTATCTTTTAAAGCGCGTATATTCGATTAGTCGGCATTTATTCAAAAGAAAAAAAAACTATTTATCTTTAAAAGTGCAGAAAATTATGTTTTCAGGAACAAGCATTTTTCGCATATCTATTTTTGTTCACAAGAATAGCACTAAAAGTGCTAATCGTGCAGTGATTAAAATAAATAATACCGATGAAATTCAAAGCCACCAGTATCATGATTGTAATTGCAATACATAGCCTTTGATAAGCCGATTCTTTATCATCTACCTCGCACGACTTCGTTTTATTTGCGCATATGAGAGCATTGGGTATGTGTGTATGTATATGCATGTACTTGTACAGTTTGCACGTTACATAAAAATATTTGTTCGCGTAAGCACCATGATGCTGTCACAAGCAGACCACTGTAATTCGTTTTGAGAATTGGTGTTTTTCGCGTGAAAGAAAAAAATCGAAAGTAGCATTTATCGCGAGTGGAAAAGCGGCGTGACATGCATATGATGCATAAAAAAGATAAGTACACGCTTTTTCAAAAATATAAAAGCGATACGCTTGATCTGAATTTAGTCTTTGCGTCTTTAATTTAGAGCCCGAGACGCAAAGCGATGTTGATCGATGTCAAATGATGCGAAAAACATCGGATTGACATTTAATTAAAGCACTTGCCTTGGAAGATGAATTTCACGCGGGCGTGAACGCGTAATGGCCTCAAGACAAGTTACTGTCACTTTGGGACATTAAAAAAGAAGTTCGAACGGAGGTGGTAAACAGCGAATGTCATATTATTAGAACAAAGTGATATCACTTGACGTTAAACGACGCGAAGAATGTCAGATTACATGCGAATTAACACTCAACATTGACATTTATTTTGACTGGACTCAACCGTGCTATATAAACGCGCTATTTCCATTGTCAAGAAATAAAATGTAAAATGTAAAATTAAAATATTAATTTTTGATTCGCAGACAGTTAAATTAAATTCCGTATTAAATTGCATTACAATAAAATGATCATTTCTGACAAATAGCTTCCATTATATCTTTTCAATTATTAAACACTCCTTCATACTTCTAATACGTATTTAACATTAACAATGCTAGCTTTAGGTAATAAGAAAAACGAATTCTTTACATTTAAAATTTTGACGATATGTTTTAAATTTTGACGATAATATTGAGAATATGTGAGAGATTTATTTCAAAGATTATCAAGTTTGTATCACTGTGCGCGTGGAAAATAATTTATGAATCGTCGCGACGTAAGCAATACAATAATGACGATATTAATCTCGATATTAATCAGCGAAACTTAGCCAATATTCATAAAGATGACTGCAAATGCTTCGTAATTAACGAGATGCCTGTGAGAATAGAGCGATAAGCGGTTTGCTGTCTTTTGTGAGAAGTCAAACTGCATTAAATTCTGCCCTCCTCGGTACGTATTATAATGGCGCTCGTTCACCAACGAGCTTTCTGCCATTTGCCAGGAGCGACAAGATTGAATGATCTAATATATTTAATTAGGAAACGCCAAAGTTGTGGCGATACCGATTGTTGCGGTAATGCGCGGAATGAGATTTTACGAGGATGTAATCTAAAATAACTCGAGCGGAGACAAAGTAATTTAACGCAATTTAATGCAGAAACATCAAAGCATATTGCAGTATACCGTAACGATAAATTACGACGAATTACAGCATAATGTACCGCTAAGAACTGCGAGTGAGTAAAGAGGTAGGCGTACGAAGAAGCATAATAAAGAGATAAATATCGGAAATAACAGAAATTGGTACTTGCGTATTCTTTCATGGAACAGGCCTGTTTTCAAATAAATAATCGTTTGGCTTTCATTCGCCGTTGGCAAACGAAAAGAAATATTATTATATGTTTCAATGCGAATGTTTCGAAAGGATAATTCCATCTGATTAATTCATGGCATTCTTTAGGCGTCTCGATTTCGAGGATAATCTCGAGTAAAATGAACGGCCGGATTGGAATCTCCCTCCGTAAGATCGATATGGTCATCAGCGTGAAAAATACGAAGAACAGACAACGGTAGACTAGGAAGAATCAATAATAAAATTAACCGCGTTCTTCGACCAAAATTTCCTTCTCTCGAAATCACGCAAAGAAGATTAGCAATTAATCGAGAATCATGGCTGTACATTATGATTCGTTCTACGTAGATGCAGTAAAACTTGAGCGAGCATTTTGTAATTTAATTAATACATCTCACCGAGCGACTAAATAAAATCCCGTCGACGAACTAAAACGATGTCTGAATTCCTTTTATAGTCAAACATACGCGACATTCATAGAAAATGCATGCTAAGATTAATGTATCATCTTTAAGCTTATTTAGTGTAAGCCGAGTACGGAGAGGTATATTTTCATTTCTCCATATTCAACTCACAAAGCATATAAATAAAATGCAAACTCGTGAAAGAAGCGAGTATATTAATCACGGCTAAGAAGAATTTGACTAAATATTCTAAATGTATGCGAATTATTTATTTAACTTTTTCAAGTTGATAATTTTAAGAAATGAAGTAGTAGTAAGAAATTAAGTAAAAGATACGACGATAATGACAATATTTGAAGGGTTAGAAATGTAGAGCTGGTTGATACGTGAACATTTACGGGTGTTGCAATTGCGACACGAAACGTGTTCTGCACACGAGGATAACTACGTATAAGTTCTTAATAAGATTAGCCTTGTTAAAATCCTGACTCTCGTTAAAAGATCATTACGATTAAGCGCATTGCGCAAAGTTACTCTCCGATTAAAAGTAAAAGAAGGTATGAGAGTGATATTGACCTACATCATGCCTCACGGAGAATGCATATATGTGTCACTTCGGAAGTAGTACCATCACTTTGTGGCTGGCGGAATTGCATTCCAGTGACTCGAGTTGTAACAATTACCGGCGGTCCACGGCGGACTATCGTACAATTTAACACAACACACTTCACGATCTGCACGCTAATAATTTTCATTGTCTATTGTTTCATCTTTCTCGAGACTCTTACTATTTTCTAGATCCATCGAGGAATACCGCTCGAGGACGATCTAATTCTCAATTGTGGAACGAACATTTTCTCTTCCCTTTTTTCCTCTTTACGAGACAAAGGAGCAGATTATGACGGAAGATTTACGGCGGCAATTATGAGGTTGTGATCGCGAGCACATCGATCAGGTCGACCTATATCTACGCCGCGCTTGAGGAATAACATTCCGAAAGCAGTTCAGTCCGAACATATGTATACTTCTCGAAGAGAGGGTGTTTGCGTTTGCAAAGTGCTTAAAGTCGAGATGATCGCATACATTTTAATCAACTACCGAACTTGCTGGAATTTTCATTTCGCCGGATAAAGCTTTTAATACTTTCGCGTATTTTAATTTCTTAGAGATCTAATGAAATCTAATATCGTGTCTAACATTATAATATACAAGTTTGCTAGTATTATGATCGCGACCGGCCCGGCGTTGCGCACCACTGAAATTCTCGGTGAAATTAAGTCACCCCTTTGGTCTTAAAGTTTAACGTCGAGAAGTGTCCGAGTCACGCGGTAAGTATCAAGTACGTTTAAATTATTAAGAAAGAGAAGGAAGAGGGAAACTTTTTTAACCGTATTCGAGGGAGCTCGTGAGGCATATCAGTCCTCCCGATTGGACCGAGAACTTGTGACTTTTCTAACGATCGCGTCATTATTTCGCTATGGCCACGTTCCACTTAGCGCGACACTTACCCCAGCGCGATTACAGCTGACCCAGCGACCGCCTAGTCTGCGGATTATTGTTCAATTTGCTCGGCGCCATCGTGCGACGAGGCCGCGCCCTCGATTTCCATATTTCCACCGTGAAAACTTCCGCCGCGTCGGGCTGTTCTCTACGCCAAAAATCGCTGACGGAAACGGGATACGGGACTGCGATACAGGACTATTTCGACAGTGATTCCATTCAGGTGTCTACTACCTCCATTACTAATGAACCTATATCACGAATGTTCCATAAAACATTAATTAAGGCGAACTGTAAGCCTCTTGGCTTATTATACCGCCTATTGCTTCATAATCCGAGTCCTCAAATATTCATTAAGCTTAATGTTCAGTAACTACTATCCAGTGCATACCAGATAAAATGTAATAGCTGCCATCGAATAGCTTGTATAATAACAATACTTACTTTCTAGTAATAAGTACCCGGTAAAAAATTTTTTATATATAAACATATATAAAACTTGTATAAACATATATAAACATATATAAATATATAATTATGTATCAAATATGTCCATACATAAAATTGCTCATATATAACTTTTCTATATATATACATTTATATATGATTATATATAATTATATATGAAAAATTTGATGTATGGACATATTTGATACATAATTATATATGTTTATATATGTTTATATCTGTTTATATCTGTTTATATATGTTTATATATGAAAAATTTTTTACCGGGATATATATTTCTCTGTCACTTTACGAAACGGCTTATTCTTAATAATAGAGCCATTTTGTATACAATAAACACGCAAACGTGTACATGCGATGTTTTAGTAATCTTTAAAACGGGGAGAGAATGTCATTGTACTAAAAAAAGATTAAAGAAATATATGCTCGACGGCAGTATACAAAGGAGTTACGTACTCGGTGTTCGGCAGAAAAGTAGGTCGAGGTTTTACAAGAAACCAATATGGTTGTTAATTATTATGCGCTATATATGACAAAGGCACAGAGCGATAGCGTCAGTAGTATTAATACTTCGAGCAGACGCTGCATTTGTATTTGCATGAAGACTCATAGCTACGAAAATATACGTTAAACGCCAGCATAATCTGCAAGAGCCCATGTTCAGTCGGCGTTAAATATCCGTGTGCAAATAATTAATACATTGGCAGCAATTATCGCTACTTGTCGTTTAAATACAAAATTGTTGCAGCGAGATAGAGATGAGATGCGGAGACGTGGCGGTAAAAAAAGCTATGCTTAGTTGCGCGCGCATAACGCGTTAATAATTAAATCGATGTGCTCATTTACTATATTTACAAACTCGTAATCCGTTACGCTGCGATAACCGATTAAATAAAAAGAGCGCGTGATTTAGCGTGCACGATACGCTATGCATTTCCAGAAGTGAATTTCCGAAATTAAAAATTGCAGCGTATATTTTATACTAAATGTCTTCACTTAAATTGAACGATAATTGATTTTATTCGCGAGGGATTATATCGATGTTTTAGACAGACTAATGGATATTACTCGAATTAAAATATCATATCTGGGTAACGAGAAAGTATTTTAATAAAGTATTTTAACTCTCCGTTATATGTACAAAAAATTAAAAATATCGATACAAACTTTTCTTGAAACTTCATTCAATAAAATGTTGTACGATGAACAAAATTTCAGATCCGCTGTGAAAAGAATAAAAGAGGTAGCTAAAAAATTTTAAGTAAACAAATTCCTACATATTCTTAAAGCTTTTAATCGTGAGCTATTGGCGTAAGCATTTTTTATGCTTGATAATCAAAAGAGATAGAAAGTATCGTTTTTCTAAAGGCCCCAGCACAATCAAAAATATAAGGAACAAGGATCAGATATTAGCGATTGGGATGAGGAAGAAGGAAGAAAGAAGAATCTTCCTTCTTCTTTCTTCCTTCTTCCTCATCCCAAGCGCTAATATCTGTTCTTTGTTCCTTATATTTTTGATTGTGCGGAGGCCTTTTACATGTTCTTCGTTGTATCAAATCATCCTCGCTTAACTTTAATACCCGAGAAACTTGCTAAATGCTAGCTATCCTTTATTGCTCGACGTGCGCTCGCTTATTTACTTTAGTACATTTATGAAGACGATACATGAATATCTAAATACACGCAATGTCTCGAGAAAATGCATCTAATGAATACTAAAGCGGCGCTTACGACGTCTAGTGTATGTCTACACCTGAATTCAATAATTAACGATTACGGTGCCGCAACGTGCTCGGCGTTTCAGGCACGAGCCGTAAAATATCCGAGGGTTTCTGCGGTCGCTCAAGTTGATGACTAAATTCGTGCTATCTCGCCCGTAAATTTTTTTCTCATCCACCCACCGGCGCATTATGTAATGCTTCCCCGCGTGTATATACGTCCCGTCGACCGTTATAACTTAGTAAGAGAGGAAAGAGCGAAGTGGACTGAAACACCGACGGTTGCACACGGGCGTTCGCCGAGACTGGCAGAGTGTGGAAGAGCCTCTGTCGAATCGATTCGACGATGGGTGGAGAGGGCCTCGGGGCACTGCAATGCCGTAACTCCTCCGAGTGAGATTTCAGGAGTCAAAAAGAAGAGGACGGTGTTCTTTTTTTAAAGCCTGGATAAACGGAGCGTGGGCAATCACCGGAAGAACCGTCGTCTCGACGGGCGAACGCTCATCCGGCGAAGTTATTGGATTTCGTATTCGTGTAGAAGTCTTTGACGGCGGCGTAGAATTTAAAATGTACCCCAAATGTACCCAGCACCGTGATGGCCATATTAATTGAGCTTTTAATCATTCTATTGCTAACCGCCGTCTCCCTTGCATATTTCGCACGAGTTTCGCATACCACATTATTCTGCGGAAAGAACAATAAGACTAATAACGGCCGGTTTAAAAGTTCAATTGGATATGCGCAGCTGGTACGATTGCGCGTGTACAACTTCATCTCGACCAGATAGTATCTGTTTAATAAAGCCGATGGCATATCGTTGAAATATTTTTGTGCAAGACGAGTCAAGGTTACATTTATATCAATGCATTTGTCATCAGTTTCGCAGAAATGATTACGCGCGTGTATATTGGAGGCAATTAAAAACAGCATAAAAATAATTTACATTGCTACAAATTTATTACGTAATTGTGGACATCTACGGTCATAGATATCATTCTTATCGCATCCTCTGATCTCGATTTAATTGCCACACTGATATTACACGCAAAATTAGTTTAATACACTTGATATTAATAGACACAACGATACAAGCGTCTAATTATAATCTCGGACGCACGTTCACCGTACACCGGCAGGAAAAAAGAACTTTTGAGCGAGTCGAGATAGTAACACTTTGCACGCAAGGTGTTAAATGCCGTGTTAACCGTAATGTGCGTATAGAATGCGAGACAGTGATTAACTGTGTAACGTTATCTCATATTATATTTATCAGTACTAATAATTTGATCACGTCGATTTGTTTCAAAAGGTGTAAAGTTTCAGAATTTACGTGTGAATAAACATATACAACACAGTTATAAACTATTAATGCGATATTATATTACTATTATCTTTTAATATTATAACGATATATTTAGGATAGTTCACGGAAAATATTATCAAACCAGTTATTAATGACATCAAGATTAGTTTTTAATATTTCGCACACCGTGATTGATAAGGATTTATCTAAATAGCGCGTCGTGCTATTGCAATAAGTCTAATGCAGGCAATTTCGGGAATGCTTCAATCATTTGTCAGTCGGATGCAATTATGCAGTTATCGCGCGAGCCGCGGTCTTCTAATAATCACCAGTCAGTGTCAGTAAGAGAGATATATTTCGCACTCTCGGCATTTTCCGCGTGATTGACAGGAGCGCATTTCCGTACTTCGAAATATTAGCGACATTGGGAGCGGAAATAATACGAGTGTATGAAATTAAGGAGGAACAACCCCCGTCGATCGATATCGATATCATTACTGCTTTCATCGAAGTTTTGTATTCTTATTTTCCGTGAAGAGCGATCATTGCCATGCAGGAATAAAAGATAAATTTCAGTTAAGCCTTCTCGAGTGTCAGCGTAAACGATACCGGAGGGAGACGAATAAAGGTAAAACAGATTCCGCGTCTCAACTTCGAAGGAGCGGATTACGTATTTCCGGATTGCGACATTTTCCCGGTATTTTAAATTTAACTTGGATGTTTCAAAGCTATTTCATTATTCATTACATGTTTTCATCATATATTATAAGTTATTATATCTCAAAATTATTCCGTTACTTATTACGTATTATGAATTCTCAAACAAGAATTATTTCAGCATTAATAAACATTACGTGTGCATTCGATGTATTATATAGACGGCACGCACTTTTTAACGTTTAAAATGTACTAACGTGAACCCTTTAGAATATAGAATAACAATTACGATGGATCTCATTCGCATCTTCTGAATGGGCAAGTATCTTATATATACACGGTGGTCCTGAAATAGTTGGTCAAAATCAAGGATTTGATTGTGCTCGTCATAAGGATGAAAAAAGTTCCCATAAACGTTAGTCCAAAAACGCATCCCGCAGGAGCAACGACTCATTTAATTATCAATTTAATTATATAATGTGTTCAATAAGTAGCTTAATCGAGTGATCTGTTGTCACAATTGAAATCCAATATTATTGTTCGCGTACGGAGGCAACACTTCAGAATCTCGGTCACCGTCTCCGGGGATCGTTAAGCATTAGTCGAAATTATAAGAATGTCAGAAATCTTTGAGCGTGTTAAACAATCAATGGTTAGACGGATGGAAGCGTATGTTTTAATTAACGCGATGGACATTTTCAACAATTTTTAAATAAATAAATAAATAAAAATAGTTTTTTCCTTTCATTGCCTTCCATTTTTCTGAATCAGGTATTAATAATTAAATGAGTCGTAACTCCTGCGGGATGCGTTTTTGGACTAATGTTCATGGGAACTTTTTTCATCCTTATGACGAGCCCAATCCAATCTCTGATTTTGACCAACTATTTCAGGACCACTCTGTATATATATATATATATATATATATATATATATATATATATATATAATATATATATATTATATACGCGCAAATATAAATACGTGGTCGTCGAAATATCATAGATGACATTGATTTCTATTTCTATCACATTTTTTATGTACAGAAATAATTATATTAGTTAATCTTGATGCAGAAAATATTAATTTTGAGTGATATAAGTCAATGAAAATCGAGTTGCAAACATTGGAAATCCGTTGGCAACTTGCAATAAAAATCTAATTATAATTTCAGCTGATTATACATCTTTTCTAGCATATGAATATATATTTAATTTCTATTGATGTGATCTAAACTTCTCTCGCTAATTATTTTTGTTTGTATAATATATTTGACATTTTTATATAGATGTACCATATTCTATATATTTAGAAAAAGATTTTTCAAAATATTTAAAAAAAATTTTCTTGTATTTTTATCGTTTCATAGCTACCAGGAAAGAAGTTCATAATGTTTCATCTTACACCACACAAATATTAAAGATAAATCTCTTTTCATCTCACGTAATAATTTTCACTTAACTTATCTGAAATTTGCCCCATGTATGTAATCTTTTCAATTTGTAATACAAGAAAAGCTTCAATTTTACAAATATTAAAATTTAATACAACTCACATACATATATACAGAGTGTTTCAGAATTGCACGGCACTATCTTAGGGAAATATTTTCTAGGTAAAAATGAACAAAAAAGTTTATATAAACATATGTCCCAAACTTGTTTATTAGTAAGATATTAAAGAGTAAAGATTATGTTTAACAGTAAAACATTTAAAATATGTTTTCGAAGTGGCCGCCCCGTTTTGTTGAATGCAGCATTCAGCACGATAAATCCATGTTTCTGTGGCACGCCTCATGGCATCAGGATTATTCCTGATAGTTGCTGCAGCTTCCATTATGCGATTTCTTAATTCTTCTTGGTGCACCAGCCCACTTTTCTCGCATTAATTACTAACTATTTAAATACTACATACGGTAACCACTGGATTGGTCTAAATGGACCCATTAAATAGTCACCACGATCGCCCGAGAGATCTAATGCCGTTAGACTATTTTCTATTGGGATTGGATAAAGTCTTTAGTTTATTGTAGACCTATTGGCACGCAAGAAGAATTAAAGGGTAATGCCACTCTAGCGCCCGGAAAAACAGCCTAATTTTGACAATTTTTTATGGGAATATAGTGAATGGAATACAAAATCTGTTTAAAGGCCTTTATTGTACATATTTTGAAGTGTATTCACAATTTTTTTTTTCAATTTTTTTACAAAATGGCGGCGCCAGAGCTCAGTAAAGGAAGCCTCTTTTCACGGATAGTGTTTCGCGGCCGGAAAGATTTCTCCTCCAATTTTTGACTTGGAACTAAAGACCAAAAATTTTTGAGTTTTATAAGATTAGCTCGGGAAGTACGTACGAAAATTAAAAAATACCGTTTTTTGTAAAAATGATGCACGTTTGAACAAAATGTTTTATTTTTAGGTAAAAAAATTACGTGAAAAATTGTTTATAACAAAAAAAGTTTATAACAAAACATAAAATCCGTACGTACTAGACAATACCCTAGACAATGTAATTTTGAAGCTACAGTTAAAATTTCAAGTAAATTGATGAGAATCTGTTGGAGTTCTGTTTCCGGCCAGTTTGAAAAATGCAGTTTTGAGAAAAACGTGTTTAAAATTTTACGTAGCATTTTTTGATAGAAATTTTTTATTTACTTCTAGTCTGCGATGCACCATACAATTGGCCTTCTAAATGGACGTTCTCCTCCTCTTCTTCCTTTCTGGCTGATTTTAAAGACAGCCGAGCCTCTTTTGCAGCGTCAGTCAGCGATCGCTCCGAAAACTTGATGCGGCGCGCGTCAGAAGCGCGTCGGAGCGCGCTGCAAGTTGCTTAAGTTCACGGAATAAGCACTTAAAACCTTTCCCCCCTTATAAAACTTATTTCTAAGACCCTAAGGGAAAATACTAAAAAATTTTTTTTAAGCCAAAAAAAATTTTTTAGTATTTTTCCAAAATTCTAGAGTGGCATTACCCCTTAAGAAATCGCATAATGGAAGCTGCAGCAACTATCAGGAATAATCTTGATGTCATAAGGCGTGCCACAGAAACATGGATTCATCGTGCTGAATGCTGCATTCAACAAAACGGCGGCCACTTCGAGAACATACTTTAAATGTTTTACTGTTAAACATAATCTTTGCTCTTTAATATCTTACTAATAAACAAGTTTGGAACACATGTTTATATAAACTTTTTTGTTCATTTTGACCTAGAAAATATTTCCCTAAAATAGTGCCGTGCAATTCTGAAACACCCTGTATATATATGTATATGTGCGAGATACATTTTAGATTGTCATCAATCCGTTATATAATTCAAGTAAAATACTACATAATCTTTTTTATATCATTAAAGTTTAATACATCTTTCCCACGTGTTATACCAAAGACGGCTTTCTTTCGGGATCGTCATTATAAGAAAGAGTGTCTTTTCCATAACGAATTTTTCCTTTAGTCAGCAGTCAATCTCTTTTTCGTGTGCAAGATTCAAAATCGATTGGCACAAAAACGTACTCTGCCCACGAAGCGTTGGCTTGAAAGGTTCTTAATCATTCGGTTTTGCGAACGAATCGATTGCCAATGATCGTAACAAAAACGTAAGACTATTCGTTTACCAACATCTTAGAGATACGCCAATCTGACAGACTAAAGTCTCGTCTGCGGCATAAATTAAAGATTATGCAACGTTTGAGTCTCAATCATTAGCTGATAACCTCACAAGATTAAGCATGAATGAAAAAAAATGCGTTTAATGCTGATAACGGAATCGGCGACTCAGAATATAACAAAACTCACGCTGTCACACGCGTTGACGTCCACTATGCGAGTTATTACGCTAGTACTGAATGTTGTCACAACAGCTAGTTTTCCCATAATGTAAAGTTTCTACGTTTGTATAAAGTCCGGGGGCGCGTATTGTTCTGCCTTTGTACACCACGGTAAGGCACTCTTTCGCGACAGGTCAAAGAAACTTCAACATGGAGAAGCTCACAGTGCTTGTGACGTCTCTGACGACCTTGAGTACGACTCTTCCTCCGCTTATGAATCGTGCTTCTCTGTACGAGACACCATTACCAGAATAAACATTAGTCGGCGCGCTAACGTCGTGCGTAAAGATGATCATAATCCAGCCAGTTGAAAGTTGGTCCCGAGTAAGCCTTATTTTTCCGAAGCGCACATAATCTTCCGATAATATAATTATCTTATAATTTGAATAAGAAAACAAGTCATTTGTATGGCTGCTATTTAATGTTATACAGTTTAGATCACGGAGATAGAAGAAATGAGCATATTTCGTAAAATGGATAAGCAAAATAGAAGAGAGGGAGAGAGAGAATCTGGGTTTGTAATCATATGTAAAATCCTATAAATAATGAGGAAAAGAAAGTGTTTTGTGTGAGGGGACTGTTAGTGCAACAATCGATATATCTCGATTCTCTCCCTTGGCCTACATGCGAGAGGTAAGCAGGTCATGTGTCTTAAACTATGATTGATATCATTCAAAATGCACTTGGGACTAACAGTTTCATTCAAATACCAGCTTCTTCTCGAAAAGTTACGTTTGCAAAGTGCCAAGTTTGTGCAAAGCTGACTAATAGTTATATATTTCTCATGCATCCTCATATAATGCTGCTAAGAATGTGCTTCCTGTAATTTAGGATTTATTCGTACCATTTATGTATTTCAGATTCGGCACATTGATTTATCAATTTATTTATTAACCGTAAAATAGAACGTATAAAAAGAGAAACTCGCTATCAGGTCTAAATCAGGCGCAGTTCGATCATACATTTGTCATAAAAGCTTCGTGATTTGGTCAAGGTCGCATCTCTTGACCACACTATGCTCAAGGTTCATCGGTTAGTCTCATCTCGAAACGCAAAATGAAAAAACCGCCAAGAAGAAAAAGTAAACGTGGCAATGTCCGTCCACGAGACAAAACACCGCCCACGAGCAGTCGTGCGAGTAGGTGAAGTCACGCGACGTTATGCTTCTCCATGAAATATAAAGTCACGGTAGCGTAAGAGGTAGAGGGGAGAGTTGTGTAAGTATATATGTATGTAAGGGGGCAGAAAAGGATGAAGAAAGAGAGAGACAGAGAGAGAAATCGGGGGAAAGTATAAAGGAAAGGTATAGTAGAAGAAGATAGAAGGATAGATAGATGGAGAGGGAAAGCGCGTGTAGACAGAGAGGCGGCGATACAGCAGTGACATGTATCTATACAAAAGGGGTTGATGGATGGAAAGAGATGACGCGACACATGGGGATAGAGTGAGAAAGAAATCATAGAACAAGACAGACTGATCGATCGGTGTAAAAGTAGACAAAGACAGGGTCAAACGTTTTCCTAGATCGCGGTGTACGGCTCGCGTATACACATTCCGTACATACCGAGGGCATCAGCTGATCGGTAGACCTGACTCGGGTCACCTTGTTCCTGTAGAGTATCCTTTTGACCATTTTCTCCATCGGCTGGTTCCACTTCATGAAGCTCACATATGCCAAGTAGAATCCAAAGAGCACGAGTGCCTCATACCAATATATGTAACTATCGCGGAAGAAGTAGATCAGGGTGAGCAGACTGGCGCTGTAGAAAGTGCAGTCGCGAAATAGAGGCCACCATGTGAGCGACAGCACTGTACGCGAGAATATAGCGCACATGCCGATCACGAAGAGGATGTTGAAGACGGCGGAGCCGACGATAGTACCGATACCGACGTCGTCGAACGACACGAACACGCCTATGACCGATGTGAAGAGTTCGGGCGCCGATCCACCGGCCGCCATGAAGGTAGCACCGGCCACGTCGTCGGCGATGTCGAGCTTTTCGATGATCACATCTAACGCCGGTACGAAGAACTCGTCGCAAACAATCGCTAACGCGACGAACATGTACACCACGCCGAGTATGTGAAGTATCACAGCACCGCGGCGCCGTTGATCAATGGTGAACAAATCTTCAGGGAAGAGCGGCCTCTTGACTTCCGTATCGTTTTCTGTCCTATTGTGCCCGTTGAGACCCGCAACGTTAACACTGCTGTTTTTGCTATCGTACACGCTGGTACCATTACTCAACCGCACGGGCATGGCTGTGCTGCTCGTGGTGGTGTGAAATGTGATCGGGTTGTTCGGCGCCGGTCTGTGGCCCGAAGACGACGAGGGGCCCATCGCAAAGGCTAAAACCGCGGAGAGCAGAGTCACCAACGCCAATCGGCGTCTCCGTCTCCAACATGTACGCCGATCACCGCCCGTCACGATCATCGTCGTCGTCGGCGGTGGTGCTGCTGTTGGTGGTTCGCACCCTCGAGGACGTTCGCCGTCGTTAGCGAGGCCTCCGTCCTCCTCCTCCTTCGCCACCTTCTTCTTCTTCTTCTCCGTCCTCCTCGGCGTCTTCCACCCTCTCCCTGGCCCCCTCCGCACCCTCTTCCTCCTCCGCCGCCAGCACCACCTCCGACTCCTCCACCACCTTCTTCTACGTGTCGTATCGTGTCGCGCCGCGGAGGGTGTACGACAGGAGAGCCGTACTAAGGCTGGGTCATGCTGGAGCGGCGATGAGGAGCGGCTCCTTGCCAATGCCTCCCTCTGGATGGACCTACCTGCGTGTGACCGCGGTACTCGATCCTCCACCAGCTCTTTCCCTTTCCTCCGTTTCCCGCACTGCGTCCTCCTTTTTCTCGTTGCTGTGTCTCGGCGAGCTTTTTCACGAGCTGTTCACGACGTGCAGACCGACAGGATCAGTCCGCGACGTGTACTACGATTACTACTACTACTACAACTAATGCTGATGCACGCCGCTACTACGAACAGGCTCGGGTATTCGACGCGACCGATATCCTTTTGCTTTCCGGCGGCGTCGGCGTCGTCGTCGTCGTCGCCGTCGTCGTCGTCGTCGCCGTCGTCGCCGTCGTCGCCGTCGTCGCCGTCGTGGCCGTCGCTGTGGCCGTCGCCGTCGTCGTCGCCGTCGCCGCCGTCGTCGTCGTCGCCGCCGTCGTCGTCGTCGTCGTCGTCGCCGCCGCCGCCGCCGCCGCCGCCGTCGTTGTCGTCGTCGTCGTCGTCGTCGTCGTCGTCGCCGTCGTGGTCGCTAGGATGCGGTGGATGGTGCATATAACCCTGGATGGATATACAGGAGCAGCAGAACGGCGCCCCCGCCGCGATGCCCGCCCGCTGCACACTGGAACAACCCTGTTCCGTTCCGTTCCTCTCTCTCGTGTTACTCTCTTCCCCTCTCTTGCGTCCACCGACGCCGCACTCCCGACTCCCTCCTTCTATCTCTTTCTCCCACCGTGTTCCTTCTTTCGGTTTCCTCTGTTCACCACTAAGACCTCTCCTTTGCTCTTTCGATCGTTTTCCATTCTCCGTCTCATTTGCTGCCGATTCCTCTTTCGACCCTTTTTATTGTAGCAGAGCCTCTCTCTCTGTCTCTCTCTTTCTCTCCCCCTCTCTCTCTCTCTCTCTCCCTCTCCCTCTTCTTTTTCGTTTAGTGTCGGTCTTATAGCGCCTCGTGTTTATCTTTGTCACACTAGCAATTGCCCGCGACTTTCTATCCTCTTCTTTCATCGGGTATCTGTATCGCTCTCTTTTCCATTGAGGTACCTAGCCTTTCGCGAGTAGGGAGACCGCTTTCTGTTTCCTCCTTCATCCGACGTTCAGTGTTCTCCACCCTGTGTTTTCCTCTCGTTTACTTTCGTTCCTCTTCCCTCTCTTTATCCCTGACATCGTTTATCTCCCTTCGCGAGAGATAGATCCTCCGTTCTCTCTTTTCCGTGCAGGGGAAGCTTTCTGCTTCCTCGCTCCGCACTGGCCGCGTCACCCCGCGCTTCTCTCTTTTGCGCCACCCGACATCCGTGGTGGCCCACCCAACTTCAACCCCGCCGAAATTGCTCCTCGAACGTCGTCCATCTCGCTCCGCGACCGCTCGTCGCCCTGAATTCTTCTCTCTTCCACTTGCCGTTACACCCGCGCGTTCCTCCCCCGACGCGCATCCACGACGGAGGTGGTAGGTCGTGGAGGTGGGAGCCTGCGCACGTGTGAGCACCCCTCGCCGGGCGTCCCGCTCGATATCCGAGTCGACTCTACAACTCCACGTTACGAATGCACATATAACGGGTGTCACCCGGACGGATTCCAGCCGTCCGTCGCGCAGTGTACGTGCGCCTGCCTTCGCCAGTTCGGCATCGACTACTCCTTCCAGAGGATCACGCTGCGGAGAGCAGACGGCTCGGTGCCGAACAGGCGATCTTGTACGTCGAGAGACACACAGGTGACTCGTTTCGCGTCGAGAAAAATCGCTGGATTCGCAAAATCGGCACTGTAATCAACGCAAAAAGAGAGACGTGACATTCTGCCATAGGATTCTCTGTATTAAAATCAGTCAGGCTTAAATACAAATAAAGGGAATCTATCGGGTGTGCTCTAGGGACAGCCTCGTTCGTCCTCGAAGTGACTGCTCGAAATAATCGATGGCGCATGTATCAGCTCCATATCTCTGGTCTTTTAGATTTATCTCCTCGGCGCGCAGCTTTTTCTCCTATTGCGTCTGTCGATTGCGAATCAGATATATCTGAGAACTACTATATGTTTGGTCAAAGGAAAATGGGAAGGAATTTATCGAGGGGTTTTTTTCGCCTTATTGTACTCTAATAATATTGTATGTCAGTGATGTTCTTTCTTGCGTGTTCTCTAAGAGATATATATTGTTTTCTTGAAAACACATACTATCGTGATGATTTCTTTAGAAATTAAATTTATAAGATATTATTTAATAATGTAACTTTTACTTTTTGTGTATTAATCCATACATAAGATGTAAGTGTTCATCACAAATAATCGCTGTTTGGTATATAATATACACGATAATCAAGATAAATAGTATAAAATTAGTAAAATGTTCGCGGATATCATATGTATAATTTATGACGAGTGCCATATTCCAATACTCATTTTTAATTTGCAGTCAGATTAAATTTGATTTTTGGCGCAGTTTTAATCTAAAAGATACATATATGTAGAAATGTTTTCTTCAGTTAACATTAAGAAATACTAATTTGCACTCATCATTAGACTACATACAATTCTAGCGTAACATCAGACAAATATTGTTAGTAAGTTAAGCAGCTTAATGAGGGATTATATATCACGCCTATATCTAACAATAAACAGCTGTATTATATTTTCTACTATTATTCTGTAAGCTACTTTAAGCTACCTAATATAACCAATATGTAATCGCGAATATCCTACTTAGTCTAGAGTTTCTAGACTAGAAAATGTTCTCGAATAAGATCATGCAAAGGTAAGGCATGCTCTCTGACATCTCACAAACGAAGATTATACGCGGTATATAAAACTCTCGCTGCTGCCTCCAATATAAACTAACAGCACTTGGACACAATTATGGACATTACGGATATTGAAGTAGGATAAATCTCTATTATTCCTTTGTCATGTCTTTTCGCATTGCTCGACTAACTGATAACATCGACAAAGCATTAGTCTGTAAAGCGCATGCAAGAGAAAGAAATAATCATTTCGATACAGTAATCATTTCGTTATCATTTTATAGTAAAATATATTTATATTCTCTACATATAAATTTTATTCACACGAATATATAAAATATTATATATATCTATGGAAAATTTTGACGTAGAGAGTTTGTTATGACTAGATGCTAATAAAATTGAAAAAATAGAGCTATTATATATTCCGTGAATAAACGAACTTCTAGATTTTTACAAAGTTAGCTTTTCAATTAATTAACGTCATCCGACTGATGAATCATTCTGTCATAGGCTGAAGCTGTTTCAAAATGAATATATAGCTCTTTTATAACTTTAATATTAAACAAATACAAACTGAATGCAAAAATTTTTGATAACATTTAGTTAAAAGAAAATAATAATAAAAATGCAATAACATGAACAAAGCAAATAGCTTAGCTTGTTCGTTTAACATTGTTATTGAGATTAAGTAGTTAGGCATAAATATTCTCGGATATGCGTGAAGTTTCTATTAACTACCGTTCTGTTATATGTCAGTCACTTATTAATTCTGACGGAGCATATTTTTGACTCGTGGTTCTTGGCGAAAGCAAGGACCAAGCGAAACGAGGGAGTTACAGAGAACTTTGTCTCAAGGAGGCACGTGCAAGGGTAATGCTGTCCAGGGGCGGACATCCCCTTACAGCCCCCACAACCTTTATGCTCGCTATGCTACCCTTAGACCCACTTTGTTATGCCCCAGAGGTCGTTACGGTTATTAGCGGCTGTCGTCGGTACTTTCAAGCTTTCGCCTCGTCTCGAGCTTCTAACCGCATCCGGTTTCCGGTCGTTAAAAGATCTCGCTGGAAAGGAACAAGCTGCATCGTTCTACTTTCAATTCATTATTCCACTTGAATTAGAGGAGAATCATTTAATGATATACATATATATAAATAAGCTCACATAAATCAAAATTTTTTAAAATTATTATAAATAAAAATTAACGCTATATAATACGTATGCGATACATAATTATTATATTATTTCGGTAATGTCATAGTTATGATTTACATTAGTCACACATTATCGTAACTTGGAAAAATTATCACAAAATGCAGAAACATTATTTCAACATAAGACATACTATTGATTAAGACAGTATTTTCAGTATTCAAAGCGTGCTATGTAATTTACTTTTAAGAAAATCGATTATGCTTTCCAATCTCATCATTTAAAATCATTGTTGTTTATCCAGCAATTCCCTTAGAGAAATTAATATATCATATATTCATACATTATGAATATATCTTGCGGAATGTCTAAGTTTTCCCCAACTACATTTGTTTTAAAATATTCCACAGCACTTGTTATTGAGTCATAATAGAATCTATTTGCGGTAGTTTTGGCAGATATAAGCGCATACTTCTCATTACATAGATGCACTATCTGTTAAACGCTCTTTTCACTAAGATTACTTTTTTGTGTATAACTATTATATATTGAAGCCGCGCAAAGCTGACTCAACCATGCGTTCCAGAGGATAAAGGTCAACCTCTGTATCTCTTGGCTCGTGGCTGTGCACATTACCTATGGTCTTTCGCTGTGCTCGCGTTAACATATGGTACTTTGCCAGATATTGAAAGCACGGCTGTGTTCAAAATTAATTTACCATCGCGTTTCTGGCGGATTATTTTAGCATAAATTAGAAAATATATTCTGCGACAATCTCGTAGAACGTAATCAAACGATTATACGCAAAAATATCCAGATTAATAATCGCTAATATTAACATTTGCGTAATAATTAGCTTATTTTTTGTTGTATACACGCCACGTAAAAATTAAAAAGCAAATTACTTGAGAAATATGTTTTAATCTTGCATGTATACACGCATATTTTAATTTAAAGTTAGTTGTTAACTAAGTTTCTCTCTTTTTCAAGTAGATAAATATTATTTTTGTAATTTACGTTGAAAATATAAATATATTTATAAGAAGAATAAGATATAAATATATTTATAAGAAGAATAAGATATAAATATATTTATAAGAAGAATAAAATGCACGAAGATAAGATATTATTATATCTACATATGAGATTGATAATGTATGAGAACAATAACCATATTATTATAATACATGACCATATTATTATAATAACCATATTATTATAATACATGACGCGAGGCATTAATCAAAATTGCGCTAAATAAAAGCTGGAAGATTCTACGAGATTGCACTCATAATTAATTAAAATAAATATCTTTTTAACAATACCATCCAGTTCCATTTATTATCGCGAAGGTCATACGTATAGCTATTCTCATGAATTTATCGATTCCTGGAATATGAAAGGAACATGAAATTTCGAATACAGGAAATTCTAAATATCGTATCGCGTTCATATGTCATGCGTCAATCGTTTATCCATGGCTCCATACAGAAATATACGGAGCTCTTAAGGTAACATATACCGTGCCTATTCGTACAAACTCATGTTCCACGTACAAAGTTCCAAACGACTCTTCTTGGAGATCGAAAATGTATTTAAATGATTCCTTTATTGTGCAAATTTCTCGTTTCAATTCCTAATTCTGCTATTCGTGTTTTACAAAGAATATTTGTATTTTACAAAGAAAAATTGCGGTGCAATTTTTACTTCCGATACTAGAGGTACTAGTTCCGCTGATTAAATTCGTGCTTTAGAAGCATATCTTCTTGCAACGACCAACTTTAACGTTTTCTCGATATTGCGTCTAGCATCGAGCACTGTACAGTCACAGTGCTAAGTTCGTAACAGCACGAGCAAAGAAGTCCCGTCACGAAATTCATTTCGAGTTTGTCGAAAAATTAATCGAAGCTGTGAAATTACATGCATACTTGTTTTTAAGATTTCCATCTTCATCATATCGGTGATATAGCTAAAAGCATTAATGAGAGAGAACCTGTTTTAATTTTATTTTATAAAATAATATAAATTATATATTACCAATATTGTCGCGCGCGGATCGAGAGAAGATATTAATTCTGTAATTAACAAATTTCTTCATAAATTGTATTATCATATTGCAGAAACCGAATATTGTAACGACGATTAAAATATATTGTTGCAATTGATAGAGTTTATCATCAAAATCTGGATTGTCACTGTAATAGTTAAACTTATCTACTGTAATAGATAAATTTATGTATAATCCAATATTAATTTGATATTAAGAAGATATCACATTTATTATTAATTCTCATTAAAACACTCGCCTATATTAAATGTAGAGATGTACATTAAATGCGTTTTTGAAAAATTGTAGTTTGATTAAAGATTAACCTTGCCCTTTCGGCCGAGGCCGAAACGCTGCAAACATTGCATCGAAAGGACATAGATAGGAGAATGCCTGTACATGCTACGTCACCCTCGAAAGTTTCGACGTCTTTCCAACCGAAAGGTGGAACCAACCCCATTATCGAACGTCCTCTACGCTGTTCCCCTCCCTCTCTTGCCATCTCCTACTACCTTACCTCTGTATGCGCATCTAATGCAGCTATCCCGAAGAGTTTCGAATGCCTCTCAAGATGATAAATCCCTAAGTATATCCCACCGGAGAGTTTACCTCGATACGACTTTTCATCAAAATAATTGGTCCACGATTACATAACGTGATGTTTTGGGAAAAACAGGACCCGATCTCTCCCTCTCTTTCCATCTCTCTCTCTCTCTCTCTCTCTCTCTCTCTCTCTCTCTCTCTCTCTCTCTCGCTTATCCTCTCTCGTTTCCTCTCTCGTGCGACTGATAACAAACGCTGACCTAAATACGTTCCCGCCAAACCGTCGTAAATCGTAACGCCGCAACGTAAGGTACCCCCGCCCGAATCACGTCCGCCTTCTTTCCAGTTTAATCTATTTCTCGCGATCTTCCCTATGCCTCGCTGAAAAGAAGGGTTCTGTTATAGGCAGTAAGTATGAAAAGGGAATCTTCCGAGAAGAGCCAATTAGGTCAATTTCGTATATAGAGGAGCAACCAGGAATAACGCCGATATTCCATCGCTTCGTCTGCTTTCTGTTTCATCCCTTCGTGAATACGACTTTCGATTCCTGAACTATGAAGGAAATATGTTCCCGACAAACCGAGCACGTACATCGCGATTTATGGTTTTAGCTTAATGCTGGATATCATGTTGAAACCTTCAACTCTACCTCCTTTCACCCGCTTTCTTCGCCCGCTTGCTAATGTAATCTTTACTTCACTTCTCCTCGAAAAACGGCTTTTATTTCGCGAGGCTTAATAGCTTCTCGAGTTTAACGTGAATTTACGTTCCTCGCGGATCTTTTTGCCCGCGTGTTTGTTTTCTAAACTCTCGAGTTACGGTTTTCGTGGTTCCACCATAAAAATCCTTCTCGCCTCGTATAGTACAATAGATAGATCGTAATTTAATCCTGAATTGAACGCGGACCTGAGTCCCGCTATCATTTTTAACCACTTTTATTTGCATTTACATTCCGAATTATAAAGCGATCGGAAGTGAGCGGAAAACGTTGTTGAAGAAACGGCTGTGGTGGTGTACATGCGAGTCATTAGTCAAATTTTCCAGCTTGGAACACGACATTCCAGGCACGGCACTGGCGCTGTTCCGAATCGGCGAGCGTGTGCACGGCACTGTGTGCAACCCCGTCAGGCACAGCCGCGTTTTCTCGCGTGCACCAATGGTGCATGCTTCCAATACAGCTTAAAGAGAGAAATGTCACAGCCTCACAAACTATGAAGGCTTTACAACCCACGATGGAAAGATACATTTTTATTATTAGAGGTTACTTTTTTTTCCTATTATCATATATTTCGAAACTTTGAGACGGACGTATTTCTTGTTAACGTACTCTTGCTCATTTAATATATCTGTACATGTATTTCACGCAAGATGCGCTTATTTTCGATGTATTTTGCGCATATCTCGTTTTAATAATTTAATTAAAATCTTGAAGGTTCAGCGAACTAATCGATTTAGGATGAGATTAGTTCATATAGTACTTTCAATACCGTGGCTTCAGTGTTTTAAGCTCTTAAATCTACAAAGTCGGCGCTGTTGCACGTGTTTTCGGGGACGCGTGTATTTCTGGTCAGTTCGTGCGGGTAATGTCACGCGCGGGCGCATCGGAAGCCAGACGAGAAAGAGAGGAGCGCACGCGCCTCGGAGACGTCAGAAAATTCTCCGTTCTATAACTGCCCGCGTTTTGGACTTTTTGGAGTTCACGCGAGTCTCGTTGCGGGGAGATCCCCAACAAAGATCGCGGGAGGAAGCTAAAACGGTGGTTTAGCGTCATATTAAGGATCGGCGCTAACGAGATTGATTGCGGGCAGACATGCACAGGACACTTGCCGTGATCCTTGTCTTATCTCGACGCGCCGCTCGGCAAAATGCGGTTTAAATTAATTGCTGTTTAAGCTGTAACAACATATGCTGCGTGTTTCGGTTATGTTAAGGGACGAACAAACGCAACAATTATGCTCTCTCTCATAAATAATTGTAAAATGAACACATTACAAATTAGTAAATAAAACTAAATACCGACCTACGTTGAATTAATAATACGATTTTTTTTCATTCCTTTTTCTTATATATTTAATAATATATTTCCTATTTAGTAATACAGTAAACCCTCGTTAACACGAACTCGAAGGAACCGGGATTTGAGTTCGTGTTAACCGGGTGTTCGGGTTAACCGAGGAAATCTTGCCCTGCACAACTCTGCTGGGACCTAAATTTTAGTTCGGGTTAACCGAATGTTCGTGTTAACCGGGTTCGTGTTAACGAGGGTTTACTGTAGTTGAACGTTTCTTATTGAGTGCAAGCAAAGGCGTCCGCAAGACTTTTTCCAGGAGGGGGGGGGCATGATTCAAAATATTCCAGAATTAGAATACTTATACAGTAAACCCTCGTTAACACGAACTCGAAGGGACCGGGATTTGAGTTCGTGTTAACCGGGTGTTCGGGTTAACCGAGGAAATGTTGCCCTGTACAACTCTGCTGGGACTCAAATTTTAGTTCGGGTTAACCGAATGTTCGTGTTAACGAGGGTTTACTGTAATTTGAAATTTATACACTTTTTGAAATTATAATTCTATGAATTAGAGCAAAGATCGGCAAGGTTAGCACAACTTTGTCTTTCCTTTATTCAAAGGGAGAGCAATTGCTTAATTTTTTGCTGATTCCAGGGGGGGAGCAAATGCCCCCTTTTGCCACCCCCCCCTGCGGACGCCCATGAGTATAACAAGGAGACATACCTTATAAGGAATGGCATGTAGAAAGGCTCAATGGAAAGTACACGTACGATCCGCGTGGTTAATAATCGCAATAAAAAGCGTGATTTTAGCACGACTCGATTTTTTTTACGAAAAACGGTGGAGCTTTAGAGAATACGAGTCGCATAACTTGCCGTCAGCGAGCTAGAAATGTCACGACCGCGACCAATCGCACCGAAGGGATTTCGCGACCGAGAAACAAGGCGTCGTTCGCTCGGACATCGGATGGAGCTGCAAAGCCTCTTTGGAGTTGCCCTTCGGTCGAGAAGCGATGCTTTACGGTCGAGCGTCGCTGGGAATTCCGCCAGATGTGAAACAATCAGCGGATGAGTGGTGTTACGCGCTTGGATATAGATGCGAGAGAATCTTTCGTGTATTTTGGTCCTCGTGCGATCGTGTGAGTTCGCGTATGTACTAGCGAGAATTTGGACGGGCGACACGCTTGCGCGTCTGTTAAGGGCGGCGCGAATCACGACGATTATCTCTTTAATTTCAATGAGGTCGATCGGTAGCCGCGCCGCGAATATTAATCGGCCTCTCGCGTTTGCATTGCATGCACGTTTCCCACGCATCGACGCTTAGTGTGCTGATTGTGATAGCATTGAGAAACAGACGCCTCCACACGTCGAATCAGCTCCTCCTCATTACGTGCTTCTACATTGATTCGTCGATTTAACATTATGATCGTTATTATCCCGGTTAGAAATCTTTACGTTAATTTATTAAGTATCTTTCAAATCGTCCCACACTATTTCATCGCTGCTACTTACTTCTGTTGCACAGCTAATTTTATAAAACGGAAATATCTGCTCAATGTCAATAGATAACATGACGTCAGTTTGCATCAATATTCGCGAGCTGGAATATCTATAGTATTTTATAAAATTCACAGCTGTTAGTAATCAATAATAGAATTGTAAGAAATGATAGAAACATGTGGCTATGGAAATACGTTATAATAAGGACGGCGTGAGCAGATCGGTTAAAACACACAAATAATGCATGTAATGCGAGCTACCGAGGATCAGCACAAATTTCGTCTCCTAAATATGTTCCATCCTCTAGCCCTTTCGCTCCGAAAGTATGACCGCGTTGGATTACACGTCGTGAATTACTGCAGGACCAAGCATCTGCGGTAAAAGCCTATATCCGCGTAATTTACGTCGAGACGCGATATAAGTGCTCCGTTATCTGCGGATCGTTATCATTTCAAACCTATTTGCGGTAAACACGTTATATATCGATCAGTCTTGTCGATACTACACCGTGCTAACGGTTAAGATGCGATATTCACTCGAAGCTTGAAAAAAATCATGAAAAAAAGATAATCTTTTATGTCCTCTTTATACATTATCGTCTAATTTAAAGCAAGCTAGTTACGAATTTCTTACATTCGTGTATTCATTCGTTGAATGTGTACGATTGAGTGTATGGTATATTTCGTTTCGAAAGATTTTAATTTTACTGATTCTGTTTATTCTCCGCATTTAACCGTTTTTCAGTAGGCTACAGAAAAAAACTGCATTGAGTACCTCTTGAAAAATTGCAAACAAAGAGCTTTCGATTTTAAGCTTTCGAAAATATTCGCAATGTTGCACAGTACGCGTATATCTATCATTTAAACGAAAAAAATATCTCTGTAAAAATAGTAATGTCGTCAAATAGATCTTAATCTGTATGATTTCGACGTTCTGAACGCGATATAGGAACTGTCGATAAAGTCATCGTTGAAGTGCTAATGTGAAAGCAGTTCTTGAAAGCTCTCGTCGTAACCATTAACCGCAAAAGTATTTGTCTTGCTCGTTCAACTGGCGATCAATGATTCCAATTACCTACCATCACTGACTCACGTCTCGTCGAGGGCAACTCAAGTTCTTCTCGACCAACTACGGGTAGCCGGTTGATAAAGCCGAATGTAGTCGCGTGAGGAGCTTTAAAGCTTCCGTCAAGTGGTAAGCATCGTAGTTACATCAGCCAGCAAAGTTTACCATCGGTTGAAAATACTTTGATAACGCAAGTGCACGTCGCGTCATCGCGTTTTTTACAGCCTGCTGCGATTTGATTGTATGAAATGTATATCTCGGATGAATATACGTTTAAAGCCTCTGTAATTCGCAATAGTAATCAAATTCATGCTGTGTGCTTACCCACTCCCAGAAAACTAATAAACGTTACTGTACTAATATCAAAACCATATCATACACAGAAAAAAATGATGTTGTATCAACAGCATTAAGTCTAATTGGAAATAATCTTGTTAATTCAATAACAATTTTAATAAAATAAAATCATACGTATTTGTTTCATTAATAATGTTATTGAATTAACAAAATTATTTCCAATTAGACTTAATGCTGTTGATACATCATTTTTTTCCGTGTAGCTTATTGCTAACTATAGCTTATTAGCTATAGTGGTCCCACTCGACACAGTAATATAACTAATATGTAACATCTATAAATTTCTTAATCACGCTTTATATAACGCGAAGGTAATTTTTACGTTCTCGTTATATAAAAATTTCGCTCTCATTCAAAAGTACAAATAATGGTATATACATATTAAATATATGACTTTATAATTCATGAATGTTACATATATGTTTAGAATGTTACATTCATCAGTTTATGTAAAAGAAGACAGTAAAATTATACAACTGTAACATAACTGTCATGACATATTCGTTAAGTATTTTATGTTTTTTTCTAGTTACATAGCAGCTACTGAATGTGTCGACTGGGGTGCCATTGGCATAAGGAATCTTTTTTATCAACGCGATAAACAAATAATTTCTGTCTTTGTTTTATCAGTTAATTAACAACGAGACACTACCGTCTGTATATTTACGAAACACGGTCAAGGTAAACCTTGCTGTGCGCTATAGCACACTTTTTTGATGGATACGGCGCGATTGGTAGTTATAAATGCATATACAGTCTTGTTTGGATAATCCGAGAAAATATACAGAACCTGAGTGCACGTTGGTACCATGAGAAAATTAACGGTTGATCGACTAACAGCTGTGTCGCACTTACTTCCTAAGTTTTCTATCGAATAAAAACAGTATACACGTTTATCTCGCGTTTTATAAAATCTATCAATGTTTTTATCTGTTACGATGAACAAAACTGTTCTCCTTTTTACAACGACTAAAGTTTGAATGCAATAATTCTTGATATAAAAATAATTTATTCGAGATTTTTCAGGAATTTGAATTCAAACGAAAGGACCACGCACTAATTATATGAAAAAAGTGGCCTCCGTCAAAATCGACCAAAACTATGGAAAAGTGTACTTTGTGTGATGCCGATCAAAAGTTCAAATAGATACGACCTACAAAATATGCTAGTTTTTAAGCTACAAGCCCATAAAAATAATATTGGTGGGCTTATTTTTAGACAAAAATGCCAAAGGTATACTTTGCGTGATGCCGATCAAAAGTTCAAATGGGCACGACCTTCAAAATATGCTAGTTTTTAAGCTACGAGCCCATAAAGATAATATTGGTGTGCATTTTTGTCTAAAAATGAGCCCACCGATATTACCTTTATGGGCTCGTAGCTTAAAAACTAGCATATTTTGAAGGTCGTGCCTATTTTTAGACAAAAATGCCCACCAATATTATCTTTATGGGCTCGTAGCTTAAAAACTAGCATATTTTGAAGGTCGTGCCCATTTGAACTTTTGATCGGCATCACGCAAAGTATACCTTTGGCATTTTTGTCTAAAAATGAGCCCACCAATATTATTTTTATGGGCTTGTAGCTTAAAAACTAGCATATTTTGTAGGTCGTGTCTATTTGAACTTTTGATCGGCATCACACAAAGTACACTTTTCCATAGTTTTGGTCGATTTTGACG
>NJRL01000026.1:737586-752505 GCA_003063815.1 Aphaenogaster rudis | reverse complement strand
ATTTGGTACAGCAAACATAGTGAATGTTGAGACAAACATATATAGGTGCACTACACAAAACAATGTGAATGTGACAACCACAGGACGTGGCTGTACCAAATATTACTATTATTGTGGTTGTGGCAACCTTATCGTTTTTTCGGTGCGCCTTTTGTATTCGCCCTGCAACAAAAAATCCAAAGAATTTCATTTTGTTATAAAATTACGCTATGGATAAACCTAATTTTATTTAAATAAATGCAAAATTGAGAAAAATATGAGACTTTGAAAACAAAGTTGCAATTTTTACGAAATATTTTTGATTTGATTATGCAATAACAATTATTTAAATTAATAATATCATCAAACAAATAGGTTCATCTAGAGAGGAATATATTAATCTATATACGTACAAGCGCTGGGTTAAATCGGTAGGTTGAATATTGTTTGAGTTATGCTGTACGCAAGTTTGAAAAAAGTGGTTTTGAGAGAAACTCGTTTAAAGTTTTGCCTACCGAAAAGTAACAATTTTTGGAAACTTACGCTAATCTGCTATTTCAGGCTCGTACAATAGACCTTCTTCTTTTTCGTAGAATTGCTTTTTTGCACAAAACATCAAACACTGTCTTCGACGAGGTATGAATATGTTGCACAACATTATCGTGTGCACTTTTGCTAAGCGCGCAGGTATAAGAGACTGTCTGTAGTACATTTAATAATTAGAATTTTTTTATACTAAACTGTGCACTGAGAAAAAAATTTTGTTTAAAAACTAGAATATTTAGTCGGATACGTTCAACTAAAACATTAGTTGGTTTAACTGAACATTGGTTGAATTAAAAAGGTATAGTTCATTTTTTAATCAAGAATTAGTTAATTCAACTAATGTTCAGTTAAACCAACTAATGTTTTAGTTGAACATGAAATATTTTAGTTTTTCAACAAATTTTTTTCCTCAGTGTGGGAATATATTTTTCAGATGTATTAGTATTGATTTCTGCAAAAAACAAAAAATCGATTGTTTCGACCCGTTACATAAGGCTCCCCACATAAAGGAGCGGCCGTCGCGAAAAATTTTCAAGCAGATTTCACCGTGAAAACTTTCCGTTCCAATTCTATGTTCCGGTTATATCGCGAGGTGCTCGCGCGCGCACGTTTCACAACCGCGCCTTGTAAAAACTGTCGATTCCGTGTTGTCTGTGTGAACGTACGTGTACGCTCCTCCAGTCGAAATTCCCTATCGACCCCTCGCATATGGAGAGAAGAGCCTTTTAACGTATTCCGGTATACCGCCCGTCGGACCGGGCGGAGCCCTTCAAACATCACTTTCTAGCGCGCCAGCACGGCGACGAGGGTGAGCACGGCGAAACCGCGAAATATTTATAAACTTCGTCTTTCTTCTGTTGGGAGGTCAATGTACACGACTGAGGGCGTCTACGGGTGAAAGTGTAGACGGAAACGTACACGACGATGGGGATGAGATCGCCGACGGGAACCTCCTTCGCGTTCACGTTAATCTTTTTCTACCTAATGTAATGTGTTTCTACCTACCACGTGTAGCTCGATATTCGAGAAAAAGGGAGATTCTTGCCGTGGAGATTTTCACGAGGAACATATTTTTTTAAGGTCTGGAAACAGCTGGGTAATGAAATGAGGCAATGAAGATTTGGACAGCTGGGTAATGAAATTAGGCAATGAAAATGAGGATGAAATTGTGTATTGAAATCATTCTGAATATCGGAAATATCTCATAATATACACGGAGAAAATTTTATATTAAAAATTACTACGTATGGCAGTAGCCGTGGACCATTGCTGGAATTATAAAAATTTTTACTATGTTTTCATAATAATGAGTTTAATAATTATTAATATAATAACATAGTAACAATTTTTATAATTCCAGCAATGGTCGACGGCTACTGCCATACATAGTAATTTTTAAGGGTACATTCTCATGTAAAATTTTCCAAAAATCGATTTTCCAAAAAGCAGAGGGGCAACAAATGTTTAAGGAAGCTGAAGGTTTACTTTATGGACCAAGAATCGCTGATTAACGGTAAATAATTTAATTATCATTTTATTTTTAAAAAATCTTTAAAAAACTTTAACCGCGTTTTTCTCAAAACGTTGTTTTTTTGGACGGTTGACACGATTTTGAAAAAACTAACCGACTGATTTTAAAAATTCTTGTATTCGTAGATAAATTCGCTATCGCGTATACTAGAATAAAACATTTTTATTGAAAATTAAATTTTTTATTTAACTTTCTTGAACGAAAAAAAAGTCATTTTTCGCATCACTTTTTTCAAACACATGCCAACTCGCGAATTTTCAATATTTTTCAATAATTCTAGTATACGCGATAGTCACGCAAACAAACTTTAAGAAAAAATTTTGTTTTTTGATTTCGGACTATTGGATCTCTCGAGATATCGTGTCAATCGTTTGGTCATCCGAATTTTTTAACGCTACGCCTCTCAACAGTTTTTTTGGAATTTTGGCCTGAAAATAATAATACAAAAATTTTGTTCACATCTTGAAATGTGCATTAATAAATATATAAAAAATTAAAATTGTCTACCTTATAGTTTTCTTTAAAAAAAATTCCAAAAAAGCCTTATTTTTAGTGCGGTTGCACAAGAGAGTGTACCCTTAATATAAAATTTTCTCCGTGTACTGATAATATTTCTATATACTGATAATTAATTTCAAAATATACTGATAATATTTCCTTGATACACATATATTATATTTCCTATTATAATATTAATATTTCCTTGAAATATTATCACTATATTGTAATTTAAATATATTACTTTAAAATGCTTTTTGCATAAGATATTCAGATATCTCTGGAGATATGTGGAATTATAAAGAAAATCTCTCGCGTGCGATATTCTTAGAATATCTTGGCCGCTGTGGTAAAAATATGTATATACCAGTAGAGATATAGCAGTGAGTGATTACATTATATGTAAGTATCCTAAAAATATATTCCATATATTCCGTGCTCTTTTATATGGGACATAAGATATTGTGATTTCCCAGTAAGATATTTTGATATGATCCTGCAGATTTTCTTCTATAGAAATTAATGTAATGCGAAATGTTTCATCCCTTTGTAAATGATTTTATGATAAACATAATACGCTAAAATGTGTATTATATGCAAGATAATTTATTAACGATACGATTCTTGTAAAAAAATAATGCAGTAAGGTTAAAATGTATTTTTTTTTAAGGCGAATTTCGAACAGCCGAAGCAGAAGCTAATCGGCATGGTACGAACTCTTAAAGGTATCGATATAACATGTCGCGATGTACGAAGGACACTACATTTGCACCCAGTGGCGCATCAATTCGCGGTCTAACTTTATTGGGCGCACATATCCTTCGTGTCGTTACGCCCCGATTTATACGGCCACGACGTATCCCCGGGGCGAAGTAAATATTCGCTCTAGGAAGGAAATATTGTTCGCAGATTCGATAGATTTAAGCCGGCGAAGGGTTTAAAGGTACTTCGGCGTATGCGATCCGAGAGTTAAGGATCTCGGCTTGGGCAAGGTGCCGGTAATTTCCCAACGTAACGAACGTATCCCCTCAGCATAACATTTTATATCACCTTGCTCATATCGCGCCAACGTTTCCCCGAGGTAAAGTAAATTTCAGGCGAATTCTGGAGATGGGGAACGTCTCGCACGTCGGTTCTTTTCGGAAGCGGAAATTTCGCACGAAGGGTTGGCCAGAAACACGAACCATCATACATCCTCGTTGAAATCGCCGAGGCTTACCGTGGACCCTTACATTAATTCTTGCATGAAACAGCCGATGCACGCGTGCAACTGTTGGCCATTCGCGAGAAATTGCACGGAAAATTGAGTCGTGCGGAGGAGGTCGATTCGCGCGGGCGGCGAGAGCCGCCGCGTGAAAGTCGTATAAATAATTTTTATGCGACTTCGACTTCGCGCAGTTCCACTCCTACCGGTGTACCGTTTTATCTTGCCGTGCTCCTTCGACATTTCCCCGAGGACATGTAAATTTGCACGGAGAAGAGAGAACGGTCGTGTCGTGCCAATAGCGCCGAACTGGCGAATAATTGGCTCGTACTTATATAGGATGAAATCGGAAACTTCGAGGACGGAAAACGTAAAGGAGAAAAGAAAGTTCCGCGTCCGATCTGAGAGTCGCAGGCAAGAACAATTGCTAAAGCCATTTCGTCATAATTTCATTGCATATTCTTTCTGTAGATACATCGTGTTATTTCGCTCTAGTTATGTTTCTGCAACATTTCCCCGGGGTGAAGTAAATTTGAGACGAAGAGAAAGAAAATATTGTCCGCTCCGTCGACGAGGTGGCAAAGAAGCAGTTTCGGGCGCACAAAGGGCCCACAAAATAGATCACCCCGGTCGTATCTCTAGCAGAATATCGCAAACGTTCCGCTTTAAAGTCCACGCTTGTGTAACCTCGTACAAATTTTGATCAAAACGTGCGAATTATTGTTATTGATCTACTATTATCTGCATGACTTTACCCCTTCCCATCGGACGCCATGATGAATGATTAATTTCACATGTGTGGCCCATGAATTCAACCAAGTCCGAAGTGGGACTTGCAAATATTTGCGGATAAGTTTATTCCATGAACGAGGTGTTAATTATGCATGCCGTCAAATACCGCTAACATGTTTAATGGATTTCATTAGTTTATCGAAAAACATATCGGTATGTAAATGCGTGCGTACTTTCAACCCGCTGTTCAAAACGCAAGCTATTGGATTGTAAAGAAGAACGTACAATAGAACGGATAATCTTCAACCGGTACTTTGCCGGAAACCTTGAAAGCGGTAACATTTAATCGATTGTTGAGAATACATTATTTGCACGTGTCCATCGATAGTAGATGTAAATTTCTAATCGCTTTGATGTCTGCAGGTCACTACGAACTGAAGCAGATAAACTTCCTCCGCGTGTGCGAGCTAATATGCTCGTTTCAGTTCGCGAAAGCTTCGCTACAAACAATTTGCCTGAAATTGCCGTACGTGCGCGATAACCACTCGGGAAAACGGAAATGGCCCCCTCGAGGATGCGGGTAAGCGTCATCTTCCTCGCGGCTCACGTCTTACAAAAATTCGCCACTTGTGCCGCTTGGCGCACTCCGGGAAACTATGCAGGCGGTCGGTAAACCGTGCCCACCGACTCACTCTCGAGATGCTTAAATTGCCATTACGTTAGCAAAACGCTCGAGGGACTGCACCGCTTGACTTCGGCGAATTTCGCTGTTAAACTTTATTGAAGATAAAAACATGGCGCGCAAAAACTATGCACCCGTTAAACTGCAAATGTATCCAACTTCATTAAACTTATCGCGATCATAATTGAAGATTACAATTGAAATACTGCAGCGCTGCTCTGAACACTAATAACAATTGAAAATACAAGTACCGCGTGTAACTAACGATTTGCAAAACCGCTTTTATTAGGCGTGCTCGATGTTTCAAGAGAAAGTTTCATATACACGCTTAAGCTTATAGAACAGGGAATATGCATAGTTTGAACACATTTTAGCTATTCCCTTCACAATTCAACTCTCAGCGGACATAGAAAGTTGTATGCACGAACTATTGTGTCCTTAAATCGCTGTTAAATCGAGTCTTAAATACCGACGTTCTATATTTAATCTCTTATTCTTGATAGTCGAAATCGAACGGGAGAAAATCGCCAAACAACTTTTAACAAGAAAGTCCTCGCTTCTTGCTATTTTTCAGTGACTTACAAGTAAATCCACATCTAGCGACGCTGCTTGAACGTAAATATGCAATCGTACTTAAAAATTCATACAAGGAAGATGTAGTTTTGGTATCTAATGATAAAATCGAAAACGATATCTAAGCAAGTCATTAACGCGGAATTCTCATAAAAGGCAAGGCTATTACAGCGGCTCTTTAACTGTGGATTCTTTTCTTTCGATTTGTATACCTACATAATTGTTCGATAATGACAGAAGTTATATTAGCCAATGATATTAATGTCATTATCTTTCAACAGGCACATCTATAATTAATAAGCCACGCCGAAAGGTAACAGTATCTGTATATATCAAGCGGGCTCGGCGAGCAGTTATTATTACTCCTGGAACAAACAAGCTGCTTGCCTACGCTAAATGCAGAAGAGCTAATTATATCCGGGGTAATGTTATATCTCTGTAGTTTATATCTAATAATATTTACGCTGCTGCATATTGATAAAATTTCGATATTGATACAATTGTATAATGTTAATTTGTTAAATATTATATTCGTTTATTATATATATCCATATCCAAAATAAAAATAAATATATTCTCTAATATATGTATATCCCGCGATGTTTGGTCACTTATTTATAGGACAGAGTCACATATGTCGTCGTACATTAAAGTTCATTAATGCCTTAGCACTTCCGAAATAAAGGATTAGATATTTTTGGCCGAGTGCATCGCGCCCAGATATTACAGTACGTTATGCCTCAGATTTTTATCTGACAGTTTGACATTTGTAAGTGTTTGACATTTGTGACAGATTAAACGCATAGATTAAATATAAATAACTTATATAATACAAAATCAATTAATATAAAAATATATTTGTACTTATACTATATTTCTGTACTTTTAATTAAAATTATGATGCACGAATATCTAGACAAGATGTGGCCGATCGAAAAAATGCTTAGTAATTCTAAATTTCCGAAATGCTAAAAGCGGAAGAGAATTTCAGGGTAAAGAGAGATTTCCAAAATTAACGGTATTTGCAATGTGTTAACTTTTGTTCTGTGTGCAGTCATTATACTATCTGCCATAAACATATCAGGGCGAGATTTGCTTATACAAAGCAAAATAGCGTCCTAATTACGTCCATTATATTTATGACGAATTAATGTTTTTACAAAATGCTAGGCAATCATCAAGTACATAACAACTAAAGACAGTGGCGTAGCCAGGGGTGGGGATTAGGCGAATAAATCCCCCCCCCCTGAAATTTTGGAACTAAATATGAAAATATGAAAATGAAAGGTTGAAAGCCGAGAGAGAAATGAAATGATAAATGCTTTAAGGTTTAAAGAAAATGTCCTGAACGAATATTGTTATCTTATTTAATTAAAAAAGTTATGAGTTGTTCTGTGATTTTAATTTTTTAAAAATCCCCCCCCCCCCGAAATAAAATCCTGGCTATGCCCCTGACTAAAAATTAGTATCTAAATTATCTTTTTTTGTCATATCTTGTCCTTTCGGGATAAGATATAACTTTACACATTTTTATATACACTTTTACATCATAATAATTGTACATGGCAATCTATCTAGTCTGTTACTTGAATAAAAAATAATTAGTATAACAGAATATACGCCTACATTTAAGCAATTTCCTATTTCGACTTCCTATTATAATCCTTCAATTTGCTTGGAAGGTAAAATTCAACATGTTCGTGATCAAAGAGAGCTTCTAACAGTCAATAAAAGTTCTACCCAGTTTTCATTTCGCACTGGCACAATTTTTGTTTGACGAACAAATACACGGATCAATGCGGTTTTATAAAAAAGATTCAACTATGTAAATCAAAGTTTCTCCTTTCTAAATGTTAGCCTCATGATTGCTGCTTAAACATATATTTATCTTCTATCGATACGTACAGTATAAAATGAACAATCATCGAGATTAAAGATCGGGATTAATTGTTCATTGAGTTCAATTAACTTGTTAGTAGAGAAAACAATAAAGAATGTAACCTGGATAAAAAATTTGATCATCAAGACGCTTAATTTATTGTTCGCGACAAAATACCTAATTAATCGCGATGGAGTAACGGAACAACGCGATGCGGTACTCCGGCGCTACTGCTGCGTTTAAACGTCCCGTATCCTGCACCATTAATATTTATAACGGCGTTATCATCAAACTTCATCATCGTTTGCCCATCGAGGGTCTAAATTCGTGGCCGTCTCGCAAAGAGAAATCCTAAAACAACGTCCCTGTCCACCCCGTAGTTCGCGTCGCCGCCACCACTGGCCGGCAAGCAAGCACAGGCAGGCAGACAGGCCAGGGGTGCAGGAACGAGCGGGGTCGACCCTGCGCGCAGCCTCCCCAGTCCACCCCGAAGATTCAGTCGTCGTGCGGCAGAGGAGGGCCGAGGAGCGCCCGGTCGAAGCGCCGAGGTCCTCTCTCCACTCTCTTCGTCTCCTATCTCCACACGCGTATCTCTTTTTATCCGCCTCGCGTTTTCTCTCTGTCTGGACCAGACTGAAAACGACCGGCTCCCTCTGTCACACGCACATACACACACACACACACACACTCTCTCTCTCTCTCTCTCCCCCCCCTTTCTCTCTTTATCTCCCTCCGCGAGTCGCGAGTGAAAACGAGCCGGGCAGCGCCGCGCCGACCTTCACCATTTTGGTACACGCAGCACGCGACGTACAGCCGTAGAGCCGCACGTCCTCGCCGATCCTCGCCTGACGAAGGGAACTCGCGAGAGGAACTCGCCGAATTTTGTCGGAATGCGCGCGGGGCGGCCGGTCCGCTGCGTGGATTCCGTAACGAAACGACGGCGACGCCGGTCTGGGGGTTGCTAGCCTCCCTCAACTCCGCCTCTCATTCCTGTCACTCTATTCGTCTCTCGCTCGCTCTCTCCCTCTACCACGAAGGGTGGGTGGTGATACGCCGGTGGCAGTGGCGGCAGTAGTGTGTGGATGCTTGTACCGGTGGGTGCTCTCATAGTGTGGTAGTAGTGGTTCACTGGTGTTGGTGATGATGGTGGTGGTGGTGGTTTAAATTTCAGCCGCGTGCACGGGTTCACCTACGTGAGCCATTACACGGGTCCTCGGCTTTCTCGCCGACTTGGAGGCTATACGAGCGGTCACGGTCCACGGACGCAAATTCTGGCCACCTTCGTCCACGTACTCCTTTTCTCTCATCGTCCTCGTCTCCTCCATATACCCGGTGTGTCGACGCTCGACGTGCTTGCTCTACGCTGAGGCTTTGCCCGCTCATCTTCACCCAAATTCGCGCTGCGTCCGATCCCTACGTGTCGCTTGACAGTACGGCTGACCGTATATGTGTATGCGCGTGCTTTGTTAAAAGGATGCATCGTATCGCTGCTGCGCTGCCCTCGTCGTCTCGTACTGATTGCTGAGGTAACGTAGCAGTCAGGGAGATGCGATAAAAATATTATCCGCCTCGCAGCTAGCGAAAAGACGTCAGGATGTATCGTGCCGTTCGTCTTGCAAATACGATGAAAATCCCGTCGTTCTTAGAGAGATCGGAGCGGGATAACTGGGGGAGGAAAATGCGAGATAAAACGCTATTTTTCAGGATTATTCAAACTATAAAAAAAATACGACATGGTACGAATATCAATGACAAACATACAATATCTATTTTAAATAAGATCGTATCATTCCTTTCAGAAATTTAGAAATGTTCTTCAACTCAGATCTCAATATCGATCGCGATTAACAGTCAAAATATACATCATGTCTCAAATCATGACGGACAAAATCACCAATCGCAAGAGAGTCTAATTCGTGGCGCATCCACGTTTTTAATCGCAAAGCATTATGGCAGAACATTGGTTTCTACAATTTTACATCTTTAGCGAAAGCAATTACATTCTTCTTTCCGTCTACATGCGGACGGCTTGATTTTCTTTAGCGAAATTCCGCGTATGCAAACGCGGCCATGTGTGTGCGGAATGGCATATTTGCTCCAAAAATGCGTTAGGTACGCACGTGTGCGTGTGCATGTGACTATGGGTGTATGTGTGTTTCTATCAGATAGGAGTATCGTATCATTGCGACAGGTCTCTCGGCCAGTCGTCGTGACCCTCTTCAACGCCGCGTAAAAACAGGAAGTATGGTAAAAACATCACTCGTTCTACCGTGATAGCCCGGAGCCCGTTTAATCGGACGCCGAAGCAGAGTGGGAGTACTGGAAATTACCGAGATGTATCTCTCTCCCGATTATTTCATGTGAATCCGCCGCGAGATTAAGCGGCTTTCTACAAGCCCGATATATGTCCGCGTGTGCATATATCCTGTGTACAGATATATACGTATGCACGTCCGCATCGCGCGCGAGCAGTAGCACCGCTTCCGTAAATTTCGCTCGACGCCCCTTCTTCACAGCGACAATTAGACGTGGTAAAACCGTTACTGATTCCACGCGCGACCAACCGTGGGAACAAACGGTGAGAAAAAGGGGAGTGATATCGCATGGATATGGGAAGCCAGATTCGGCAAAACGACAGATCATTCAGAGCATGTATCTTTCGAACAAAAGCGTGCAGTTTGCTACTTCAACGCGTTTCGCAAGAACGAGTTACATGGGTTACGTTATGGATGAGCGTTCGAAGTCTCGTTCGGCGTGACGGCTGGAAATAGGGGTTGCAGTCGGGGGTGGTTTGTTTTGCCCTCGTCCGTTGAATAGGAACAATCGGCTCGCACCGGTGTGCGCTTTTTCCCGCGATGTAGGGTGTTACGAGACGATCGACGGTGTAGAGGACGAGAGTGCACGGGAAGGAAGAGGAAGAAGAGGAGGAGGCAGCGAGAGGACGAAAAATATGGCCCGTGTGCATGTCGAGCGTGTCGACTGCCTTTTTGCTCGTCTTGTGCTTCTGCCTCTTCTTTTTTTCTGTCTCTCTATTTCGTCGTCGTCCGCTGCTCGAGGATCGTTGACCGTGTCGAATGTCGGTCACTGTAAATGAGATTCGCAGAGGCCGAGACGCTAGAGAAGTCCTCTCTAAGCTGTCTCTCTCCTCCGTATCTCTCTTATTTTCTATCTTTCTCTCTCCCTCTCTTTCGCCTCTCTATTTCTCACGGGAAACTCCCGAAGTAAACCCAATGGCAGAGCAAGACGAAGGAGAGTGCCAAGTTGCGGGCTGGCACAGGGTCGTTTAAATGTTTAGATTCGCGGTGTGAAAGTCCCTCCTCTTTTATCCTACGCGGAAAACTTCTTATCGCGCGGAAGTTACCGTACGTACATTTGGAATGCAAGGGGGTTTTCGCACCGCGGAAAAATACCGCCTTCCGGATCGTGCCGCTCACGGGCGCGCACGAACGCCGGGTTTCAAGTGGTTTTAATTTCAACCACGGTAATTTTCGTGGTTGCGGGAACGAGCGGCGACGCCTCTCTCGCTACCAACGGGGAATAATTATTTTAGATGACAGCCGACGCGACGTACACGAGATTCGTTCTCGCGTATGATTCGCGCACACACGCGATTGAAATGGAACTTCTCTCGCTATGATTATATCGATCGGATTATCAAGAATACGTTGCTCCGGATCTCGCTCTGCTTGCTGCATTATGATTATTCCTGAAACAGCTGCGGCATTCCAATAGCAGCGACAATGAGATTTATACACGTCACGCGTATCACCAAGAATGATTTTTGTGAATAATAATTATTTGAGAGAGACATATGCATCTTCGAACAGCTATTTATCGATATTTCTGCAGATATTTTTAAAAGTCATCTGCGAGCGTATTAATTCTGGCGTTATAACAGGCTCGCAAATATCTCCGTCGAAAAATATTAGTTTTACGTTTATTGCTTTTTGCACCAGGCTTACTGAGATTATGATGTTTTCGAACAATAGCGTCACGCGGACGTTACTGCTTTTTCATCCTGAAAATAATTCTTCGGAAAAACTTCGGCAAGAACTTTCATAACCGTCTACATATTTACATCGCCAAAACAAATATAAAATGATAAAATAATCGCTCACTATACCTGTAGCCAAGAGAAAATTTCTTGCATCCTACTTTTATCATATCGCTCCGTTGATAGAAAAGTGACACAAGTAAAAATTAGCTTTTTTGAGATAATAAAAGGAAATCAACCCTAAAGATTAATATATTTATTTTTATTTTTTATTTTTTATTGAAAGAATAATATAGAAAGAAGATGAAGTTATGCATATTCACAATATTCAATAAAGTGATATATTATAATTGATTCTAAGAGATTCCACACAGTACAGGAAGTTTCGGAGCAATGTGTATAAAACGAATTTTGCTGAATTTTCGAAGCTCGTTCATAATAATAATAATAATCATCAAAGTTTTTAATATCAACTTTTAAAAAATTTAATAAAGCTAAAAGTTTAGCTTATTAGGATTATGTTGTTTGCTTTGTGGATAGGAGAAAAATAACTAACTGCTAATATCAGTTTGAAACAGTGTTTTACGGATTATGGATTAATTGTACCAAATTATTTTCATTAATTATCTAAATTGAACTAATTATCCTATCGCATTTTGTGCTACTGTAATGATATTTTTTAATGAAACATTTCTCTCTTTGTTTGAAAACTCCCGGAGGTGCAACGCACCTGCTTCGCGATGTTCAATACTTTGACCCGAATTTTCGCGAGTGCGAGTTTTCTGTAGCGAGCGTGTACGTGCCTATAAGCTCAAAGCGTGATGTTGGCGGTACGGAGCACCGTTTTGCGAGAAATCTGCACGTCGCGCGTCGTTTTGCAGCTGTGCGTCGCTGTTCTTTCAGATTCGAGCGAATCGGCGGCGGTGCGGCCCGAGAGACCGAAGGGAATACGAGATGCCAGCTTTCGCACCGTTCGCGCTGCATCCTGGGAGATACGTCACCCCGCGAGAACGACGACTACGTTCGTGGGAGCACTCGGCGGTTTTACACTTTTCCACTAAATCAGCCGTTAACGTCCCTACGGATGCACCGTGCGCTCCGATCTACGATCGATAAACGCCCGCGAGAAGCGTCTCAATTCGACCGTCGTGATTCTTTCGTTGACGTCGAACGCCCCGCGGAAGAGCGAGAGAGGAAGATTCCGCGATGTGCGTGACGGGGAAGACATACGAGCAAGAAATGGATGGGAAAAGTACGTTCGAATCTTAGCCCGCTCTGCCCCGTAAATAGCGTTTTGTAACCCCCGTCACGTGAAATCGATATCCCTTAAGAGCCGGTCCGTGAGGTCGTTCGTCAGACCGGTGCTGCCTGTTTCACCCCCCGTGGAAGTGGAAGAGAGAGTGCGCGCTAGTTTGCGGGGAGTCTGCGGGAGGAGGTGGACAGGAACGGGGTTGGCTGAATAAAAGAAGATGCACAGGAAAAGGCCAACGTTCCTCACCGACATGGGACTGCTAATGTTCTTAGCGGTAACAGCCTCTCTGTTGGGTTACTGCCAAACGGACGAAAAAGGTAAGACACAGCGTCGCGACTCGCGACCTCGCTTTGCTTACCGTATCCCTTACTCCCCTTCCTTATCTTTCTCCCACGCGCTATCTACCCCCGGCTGCGGCGGCAGCGTCGAAAGAAATACGGATTTCGCTTTCCGCATCGTCCAACTCGGACGAGGGTGAAGGGACGCGAGAATAGCGCCGTGCGCGAGAAAGAGCGGCGAAGATTAACTTTTATGGCCGCCGGCATGAGTAGTTCCCGCGAATTTACTTATAACGGGAGCGGTTTAATGGTCGCCGCGCACATACATCGTCGGGGCGCTTTTAATAGTGCGCGAGACTATAGCGCGTTGCACCCAGCGTGGCGTCCCTTCGTAAACACCCCCGCGCGAACGATTATATCGGGAACACCGCGCGCAAGTCTCTTAACCCTTAATCCGCGAATAGTCGGCAGATAGTTGGAAGTTACCGTTTTTCGAGCAAAAGCTTTTAGTTGCGATAGTAGAAATTTATAGAATAAAAAGAAAAGTTCTCCACGATATGAAATTACAATAGTAAAGAAGAGCTCGACAAGAATCAACCTGCGTGAAGTTAGCACCCTATTTTTGAAATTTTAAAAGTTGTTCCAGGTTGTTCTAGACTTGTTTTAAATTGTCCCAGAAGATGAAATTTAAATAATAAAAATTTTCGCGGAAAATAAAAAAAACAATTTTTTGACCTAGCACCCCATTTTTCGAAAATTGAACTTTTCAAAGTTGTTCCAGGTTGTTCTAGTTGTTTTAAACATTGTTCCAAAGTATTAGTTTGATTGGTCAAAAACTTTAAGAGATACTGAAAAATAAAAATTTTGGAAAAACGTTTTTAGCCATTTTTTCATAAACAAAATAACGTACAAAGTTGTCGATTTAGAACATATTTATAACCGCGTAGAACAAGTCAGAACAAAAGTTTTAAGAGCCCACTTTACTCTTCATGAAGAGTAAAGTGGGCCTTATATTGTTGTTCTAGTCTTAAAAATTTTTTTCCTGGTTGTTCTAGTCGAGAACACGATAGTTTTAAAGCGGAAAGCCTGGAACAAGTTTTTTACGCAAGAAAATCGAAAAATAAAATTTTCCGATAAAGAGTAAAGTGGGCCTTATATTGTTGTTCTAGTTTTAAAAATTTTGTTCCCGGTTGTTCTAGTCGAGAACACGATAGTTTTAAAGCGGGAAGCCTGGGACAAGTTTTTTACGGAAGAAAATCGAAAAAAAAAAATTTTCCAATGAAGAGTGAAGTGGGCCTTATATTGTTGCTCTTTTGTTCTGAGTTGTTCTACGTGGTTATAAATATGTTCTAAATCAACAACTTTGTAAGTTATTTTGTTTATGAAAAAATGGCTAAAAACGTTTTTTTCAAAATTTTTGTTCTTTCAATATCTCTCTTGAAGTTCTTGACCAATCAAACTAATACTTTGGAACAATGTTTAGAACAACTAGAACAACCTGGAACAACCTTGAAAAGTTCGATTTTCGAAAAATGGGGTGCCAAGTCAAAAAATTGCTTTTTTTAATTTTCCGCGAAAATTTTTATTATTTAAATTTGATCTTCTGGAACAATTTAGAACAAGTCTAGAGAGAGAACAACCTGGAACATCTTTTAAAATTTCAAAAATAGGATGCTAACTTCACGCAGGTTAAGAATCAAGTTAAAAATCAAGTTATAAATGTAGAATTATTTATAGTAATTGCAAATATGAAAAATCTGAAGAGAGAGAG
>NJRL01000026.1:673651-693588 GCA_003063815.1 Aphaenogaster rudis | reverse complement strand
TGGAAAAAGGAATATGATTTCTTTTCAGAGGGTTTATTTAACACATATTGAAGTACGAAAAAAAATTTTTTTATTATCATTTTCATACAAAATGGTGGCGACAGAGCCCATCTTCAAAATCGTCTTTTTTTTAAACGCCTAAACGGGCGGACAGATTTCTGGAAAACTATAAGACCTGGAACAAAAAACAAAAGAAATTTATAATCTATATACTATTGGCTTTGGAACTACGTAGGGGTTTTTTAAAAATCAAATTTTGTAGAAATGGCACACTTTTAAAGAAAAAATCGATTTTCTAGCCAAAAAATAAGCAGTAAATTGTTTATAAAAAAAAAAGTTTTTATTCAATCGAAAAACGGCTACGTAGTTCCAAAGCCAATAGTATATAGATTATAAATTTCTTTGGTTTTTTGTTCCAGGTCTTATAGTTTTCCAGAAATCTGTCCGCCCGTTTAGGCGTTTTAAAAAAGACGATTTTAAAGATGGGCTCTGTCGCCGCCATTTTGTATGAAAATAATAATAAAAAAATTTTTTTTCGTACTTCAATATGTGTTAAATAAACCCTCTGAAAAGAAATCATATTCCTTTTTCCATACTCCCAAAATAAATTGTCAAAGGCCTTTTTTTCTGCTTCTAGAGTGGTGTTACCCCTTAAGAGAAAAGAAATTCAAGAGAAAGTCCTATCGCGCGAGAGCAAGAGAGAGAGAGAGAGAGAAAGAAAGAGGGAGAGAGGAGATCTGGCAAAAGCAATGCTTGCTGAATCTATTGCCGTCAATTCGTAAGACCACTGAAATATTATTGCCGTTACCCATGCAAATCTATCTTCCGAAAATCGTTATTTCACCCCGACATATGGCAGCAACCACGCTGGGCGAATTCACCGGTGTTTAGAAACGCGTAAACCGCCGTAGCCGCTGTTCTGCGGCGCGATTGGCCGTGCGCCAAAACATCTTACAATCAATAAAATTTTGCATTATGTAAAAAGGCCGAAGACTGACGGCGTTGTTACGAAGCCGTTGGGCGGTGCGCCGCAACGACGTTGTAAAGGCAGGGCCGGCTAGTTTAGCGTAGCCGCCGGTATTCCGTCGCAAACTGTATTCGCGATTCCGCGGCGTGCCAATAAACGCCCATCTCGGACCGCTTATATACACATATCCCGTCGGTTTCTGTCGTGCCCAGAGCGGTACCGCCGTCTCAGCATCCATCGACACGCGGCAGCTCGAGGGTAATCCGCCAACCCGCCGAGAGATGCGCTTGTCACACACGAAGACAATTAACTTCGCGTTGCAACAAGCCCGCCCGCGGCGTGAAACCGCCAGTTTCGCCGAATCCGTTGCATCTGTCGCAAATATCAAGTACATCGCGCGCATATTATATATATATTATTCGCCTCCCCGCATGACAACGTTACGTCGCAGGAAGTTTCGAATACTCGGTGAAATTAGATTTCACGAGGAACACTTCAACCGTTGCAATTAAGTGAGATCAGGCACGAAAATCAAGCGGGCCGTTGCGCCGTCGTTCGTTTTCAACAGAAGAATTGTGAAAACATTTTGTAAACAAGAAGAATGTTAAAGAAACGTTTGTGCATCGATTGCTTGCTCATGGCAATGCGATTAATAGCAAACGCGGGACGATTCTTCTAATTAAATTTTCTTCGATTCATTAATGACGAGCCATCTACCAATCAGAGAAATAAAAAATAATGAAGCTTGCTGCTGTTAAAAGCCCCCATTCGTCTGGAATCGCAATCGTTCGCGGTTACATTTCTATATACGTAGCGTTTGAAACGCGAATCAATAACGACCTCATTAATGTAACGTTTAATCCACCTGCAAAGCTTGTCTGTAAAACGCGAGCGTGCTTTACAGATTTATCCGAATGCGAATATCCAAAAAGCTTATATCGCCATTACGTGATAGTTCTTCCGCAAAATTTTCGCTATTATGCATTGAGAGCAAATTTGTGAGAATAAATCTTCGCCTGTCTGATTCGTAGGTCACACGGATTATCTGAGAGGATGCATGGCTGACATAATTTACAACGGCGCCAAAGTTATAGAGTACGCCAGGTCGAGGAAGGGCCAGTCGGAGGCAACAGCCGTAACGTGGGGCTGTTCGCCGGAATTCGACGCCACGAGGAGCACGGAAGTCAGCTTTGTCGAGGACGGCGCCTTCGTCGCCATTCCGCGCCCCATTCCGCGCTCCGGTTCGAGGTATATACCAAAAGTACCGCTTTCCGTTGTAATGTATACACCTCCATTTATCATCGTCGCACCTACGGGACCGTAGAAAACGTAATTAAACTGTCGCGACGCAACCGTATCAACTACATCATCGATAATGGTTATATCGATGCAAGAAAGGACGTAGGGCTCTATCTCGTTAAGCTATTGTACCGAACCCACAGTGTTATTTACTCTATTATCTTAATCCACTTAATTATCTTCGTCATTGTACACAGCTTTACGTTTACTCGACAATGACGTAGCCCCAAAAGAAATTTCAAAGACATTGTAAAATTTATGCTCGCACAAACTCGAGTTCTCTATTTTTCTTTTTCTGCGAGGCGTATGAGGTAACGTTTCAGTTTTAGCGGCGACTCTATCGCGCACCATCACGTAAAATAAATACGTTGGTTCACGAATCCAATATCTTATGGTAATACCGCGGGAAATCCGTTTCACTGAGGTCGACGGCGGCGGGGTTGCATAACTCGCATACTCCTGCACATAGCTGTATATCTACAACCAGGCCGCATTCAAGTCATCGGTCAGGGAAGGCCTTTCATGTTACACGACTCCTACCACTTTCATCTCGCGCGCAGCTTTTAACGATTAAACCCATGAGAACGTTGTTGCATCTCGAAAAGCTCGGAAACAACTGTTTCAATCGCGAGAGTTATGCACGTCACCGTTAACTCTCGCAATGAGACAGACAGCGATGCTTCGTCAATGGGAACACTTTGATCCCTCTTTTCAGTGCGGCACAAGGACTTCGACGAGGAACAGTCGATTGGCATGGAAGCTTATAAAGCTACTTAGTGTACCAGCAGTCGTTTGTGGAATTAATATTATTCACGATACAGAGAGAGAATCACGGGTCACCATTTGCACTAATGAATATCGTAGTGTACAATATATAGTATATATGCAGGTAGAGTTCAATTTTATTGAACAATAAATTCCGTACGATAATGATAATTTCAATATGTCCTCCAGTAGGATATAATAATTGTTAATAAATTCACATGTAAAACATATGATTTAATCCAGAATATACGAGTTCTTTATAATCATCTATTGAGTAAAAGAAGATATATCTGTTACTGGAATAGAAAACTGGCCGACAGAGAATGTAACTAAAAAAACACACAGACACACGTAATATTTTTTAAAATGAATTAGAGGGTTTTGGAGACATACAAACGTGTCGTTTTTATCTGTGCGGAATGGACATGTGCAAGCATATTATAAATCTCCCAGCAGCAGATTGTGTACATTGCGGTTTCGTGGATTCCCAGTATATCTCAAAGTATCTCGGAATAGAACCACGACCTCGAAAGCCTTTGTTTTTATAAATTAAAAGCTCAGCGGAGACCAGTGATGTTTACATGGAAAAATGTACGTCCATTGTAGGACGCATATTTTCCAATAGTGGCTACAGTAGGATATTTCGCCTTACGATCTATAGTTTCATCTTATTCTTTTTTGATTATTAATCTTCCACAAGAAGAACGCAAACACTCTCCGTTTGCGCGACTATAGTACGAAAATGCTAAGCACGTCCAAGGAGACTAAAAACTTCGGCGAGCCAGATGTGTCCTCGCTGCCCTATCCTAGCGAAAATTATTCGGGAGTACACTAAGAGGCGGAAAAACGCTTCATTTTCACACGAATGCGGTGTATACCGAGTAAGCGCGGTTAATACCGGCCTTCACATGCAGATAGTTAAGTCCTGGTTGCATGCATGGTTTCTCGTGTCTTGTACGTTCGTAGGTACTCCGGTTCTTTTGTTGTCCCGAATTAAAAGCACACTAGTTCCGAGTAGTACCTTAATTCAACACTTATCTGAGAGAATAAATGTTGGAACCTGTTGCGTTAATGCGACTAAAAGCAAGACAAAAGGTCAGTCCGTTTTTTCACATAAATATTTGAGAGAAACCGACCTCTCTTCTCGAGCAGGTACATAGTGCACGCTAGTAGATCTCGTCGATAAACGGATAAGTAGATAGCCAAAGGGAATCGAATGGATGACTGGACAGTCGTAACTGTCTTCCTTCCGCGACGTTCTACGTGAAGTCGATGAACCGCGAAGATTTCGACGTGCGCTTTCTGAGTTCAATTGATCTGGAAGATTCAAGTGTCACGTGTATGCATGGCTCATACAGACGTTCGAGTCGTTTTCACTTAAACCGAGTGCACTTTTCATTCGCCGTTTAATCATTATTTAATTCATTGGTTTTCTTCTATCACGTACAAAACGCAGGATCATTATCGTATTTAACGTAGATCAAGTTATAATTTTTGTATTTCGTGTTTTTAGTCAATTTAAATCGACGAAGATTGAAGAAATTCGATAAAAATGATGGCCGGATATCTTTTTGTAATTTGAACCATTGGAATTTTCTGAACGCGTTTAATTTTCATAAGTACCAATCTCTCTTATAGGGACCTTACACGGTCAATAATACTGTCAGTATCAACAAATACTGACAATATTATTGATCGTGTGTGGTTAATATTGATGGATTGATGTAGGATATTGACAGTGATCCGAATTTTTTGATTCTCGAGCATCAGTATCGTTTTGTGATAGGGATTTTGACAATAATACTGATTGTGTGAAGAGAACGCGTCAGTATTGTAAAAAGATCATATAAATGTAAATAGTATAAAAATATCGTCAGGTTGTAAAAATATTAATGTATATTGTCAATATTACTGATTCAATATTACTGATCAGTATTATTGATCGTGTAAGGTCCGTATTAACATACAAAGAACACGTAACATTGAGCTTTCGAAAGCAAAGCATCGACTGATGAGGAACGTAGAAACACAAGCGGACCGTATTAGAATCCTTGGTGCACCTTCAGCACGGTAAACAACTAATTGCGTTTACAATTCGCGCAGGTACATGTTTGCTTACAACTGTTGCGAATTGTGTTGCGCAGTAAGACATTGACTAACATATCAGGCATTTTCATTAACTCCCAGGTTTAGCAGAGTTAGATGATGAGATAATTCTCGATGAAATAATCATGATTCACATAAACTTGGCTTGGAGCTTAATTACATATTCTAACATCACATCAGACTTTTTTCCCTCAACTGTGATCAACAAAAAATAATAAAAGTGCAGAAAGTAGAAGAATATCGTGATAATCGTGATATCGATAACAATAAAATAAATATATCATGAATGTGTGATATATAACAGTATGATTCTTTTGATATCAGTATGATATCAGTATCTGTAAAACAAATACGTGGAATAATAATTTCAGTGCCACAGTATACATTGCTATCTCGTTATTGTATATTATTGCATCCGTCTGTTATGACGCTGAAAGTCTACTCCGCTTTCGTAACCACCATTGTAGCACTTCGCTGTGATGTTACTTCAAAAGCAAAGTAATGAATCCACCCGCTGAAGTAAATAATCGGCTTTCGTGTTCGCAGCAGTCGTGGCATCTTCCCGCACAAGATGCGAAAATCACTCGGCCCAAAAGTTTCTCCGGGTAGAAGTCGACTGAGCGAAATTTGATTTGATTACAATTATAAATTCACGGCGAACAATCTTCTTTCCTTCCCTGCTACCATCGTTTGCATTGCCTCGCTCGTTTAACTCGTGTTGCACGAATAACGTTTTACTTGTTTAATCGCGTTCTGTAGTGAGGTCTGAACACCGTACTGTTTCAAGAACGATAATTAAACGGAGAGCAAAACATACAATTATCCTGAAACAATATTCTTAAAGATTTAAATTATCACATCTTTAAATTGTTGGGATTTTCGTCGTTATGTTTTATATATCAACTATTCTTACAGAATTGTATGTATCGAATTCTTGTCGAAATTCGGTTACAGTTCGGTTCGTTTTTTCAAAAAAAGAATCCGTTATAGCCTTTCAACAAAATGCAAAATCGTCTGACGGTGTCACGCTCGATCAGTCAATGCTCGGAAAAGTTTTTTATAGCATATACATATAACTTTGCGGTATTGCACACTTGTGAATTGCGCGGAAAAGTCAACCGCGACATTCTAATCCGATACTAAGACGCACGGTAATATCGGACTTTTCCGTTATTTCACCGCCAACGGCTTGGATATCAGCAGCATTATCTAGAAGAGTATTCTCTATGGTCTCATGAAGTCGTTGTGTAACGATCGTAACATCAGACGAGTCCGATTCGGTTGCGCAGTCCTTTCTTAAGGGGCAGTAACGAAGTTTCCTGCCAATTCCATCTTACGACTTTGCAGATGGGAATTCGAGCTGAAGACCGGCGCCGACAGTGGCCTGTTGCTCTATAACACGGGGCAATCATCCTACGCCGATTACCTCGGCATCGAGCTGTTCGAGGGTAAGATTCGACTATTGATGAACAAAGGGAATGGTCCGACCGAGTTGACGCATGGTACCCTGGTGGCTGATGGTAAATGGCATAGCGTAATTGTGGATTTCAATCCGAGCGGACTTGGCATCGCCGTCGATCGTCACGAGAAAACAATGGCTCTGCCATCCGGCGGCAATCGATTCCTCGATCTGGCGGACACACTGTACATTGGCGGCACGGAGTTGAACAAACGCGCCCGGGCCCTGAGCAAGGGTCTTAGGTCCGGCGACGTGAGTTATAAAGGCTGCATACGGAACATGGTCCTCGACAACAAGGACCTCGGTTTACCGGACGTCAAGGTCAGCCAGGGTATCGTCGTGGGTTGCGTCTGGGGATATCCCTGTATCGAAGCTGATCCCTGTGTATCCGGTGCATCATGTATGCAACTGGGTGTCAACTCATTCAGGTGCAACTGCGACCAGTCGCTGTGCATCAAGCCGAATTACGCCGAGGACTACAAGGTAGATCAATTTTAATTGAGTTTCAATGATGCTCCACCCACTTGGCGAGGGTTACGTTGCGGTTACGAGCTAATTATGTCACCGGCAACTAGCGTATGGATTTACGGAGATGCATAGCTAACTTAGTCAAGATACTGCTTACATAGATTATTCTTTAACAATCATTGCGATATAATTGATGTGAAATATTTAACTTTATCCGCATCTCTCTCTTCATTCATATTTAATAATGAAGATTGAATATATATATAATATTCAGCTAATATTCAGATTAGACTAATATCTGCGTATAGAATAAAGAATTGATATGGCATTTTTGCAGATCTACTCGAATACCACTCTCCCGGTAAATTTGGAAATTCTCTCTCTGAGTCCTCTACTAGTTTCCGAGGGGGAGCACGTGTTAGTAACGAGCGAAAACATTGCAATGGTGCTGGACATCGCTAAATACGGTGTGGAAGAAACTGGTGTCACATTCACCTTGATGACACCGCCAGCTTACGGAACGTTGGCATTAGACCTTTTAACATCTCGAAATGATCACTCCTTCACGCTACAAGACATCAATCAAGATAAGGTAACCGTCCAATCAACTAACCATCAATTTACTAAATCCTCTTAATTAACGTTCCATTCTGTTTCAAACTCGTTGCTCGTAAGTCCGCTATTGCGACGATTGCTGCGATATTAGTGTCCACCCGTCGTTTACACGTGTGACGATAAAACTTGAAATCGTCGGGAGGAGTTCGCCAGAGCACGTGTAAGAGGCGAAACTCGGTCGGCGTGCACCTGACGTTAATTAATATCAGGTGACTAAACGCGGCCCGAGCCGGCCGGCTGGGCATAGAAGGCACGGAGAAACGTGGAAAATCATGTGTTCTTCCAGTTCGTCATAGGACCACGCGCTGCTATACATAGTACGCGCCATAAGGACTAACTTTAGAATCGTTAGTGGCGGGAACATGGAGGGTCGGCCAACTTGTCGTGCTCTCGCTCGCTCTCTCGCTCGCCTGCTCCTCCTACTACCTACACTCAATTTATCTAGCGACAGTGCTCTATTTATAAACCGCCCCGCCACCGCCCATTAATGGTTTTTCGTTAAAGATCGCGTATCGGCTGCTTTTTATCCACCGCGCCATCGTCTGTCGTTTATTGCCAATTGCTCTCTAATCGTTAAAAAAAGAATAGGGGAAAAAGCTCGCGTCTTCCCCTTGTTCCGGCTCGGATCAGCCTGGGACGACGCCCACTCGATATGCTAATCGACGACTTAATCCCTGTCGCTCTAATTAATTTTGAACCGCGGTCGATCTCGAGTGTTAGATCAAACGCTAGAAAGGATAACATGAGTCGGGTGCTCTGACGTACTCTCCCATGATTAATTCTGATTCTGTAGCACAATGTAGTGTGTTTGTCGATCGAGATTCTCGTGAAACAGCGAGTTATCGCACAAGTTAAAGTTCACACATTCCTCGTTGTGTACGGTTGCTCCTAACCGATATTGCGATACATAACAGATTATTGATACTCAAGAGATTTCTTTCGTATACAAATTTGCTTTACGAGACAGCGCGAGCATGAAAAACGCAATAACTACCACGTCGTTTGTTTTCAAATTTGCGATTCATTAGTAAGCGCTTAACAATAAAAGTTTTCTTAAAATCAAATTATCTGATTTTACTACATATGAACGTTGCTATATTATTTATGATGTACAGCATTATCCTTATGATAATTGACTTCCCCAACAGATACAGTATATGCATGATGGTAGCGAAACCACAGAGGATAGCATGATTCTGGAATTGACGTTGGTGGCCGGGACAGGCTATACGCTTCCAGGATACCTCCAAGGACGCCTCAGATTCCCTCTTCACGTTAATGTCACTCCTGTCAATGACCCACCGTTACTCGAGATACCGACCGCAAAAGTGCTGCGTCTGGCTCAAGTAAGTCACGAAAATAAACTGTAAGCTCTTCTTCTTTTTTTATCTAGCCTCCCACCAACGCGTTTATCACGATACATTTCTCGTCGAGTCACCGGCGACACTATAATAATTCGAAACACGTTACGTCTGACTTGGCCGAAACAACCGGCAGTTCACGCCACTCAACTAAATCAATTAATGCAGGCCAGATGAAATAGTAGCTTATTTGTGGCTCGTGCATCTTCGGAGAACGTGGCAATTTAGCCGCAACGAAATCGATTTAACTCGCTCGCGCGCCGGTCATCGCTCTTAATTAACTGCGCGTGTAAGCTCGAGGGTATGCGCGTGTGTATATCATCCACACGCATAACGCATATTTCTTTCAATTCGGATGCAAATTCTCGGAAGAGCAATTATCGCGGAATATGAAGACGGAAATTATAATTACGATATTTACGTTCATTTAACCTCATGCATGCCGAGGCAACTCCACTATACTAAATACGCTACAGGCATTTTAGCAAATCCGAAAATAGTAAATACCTAGTTATAATCACTAACTGACTAATTACTTTTTTAAACTCTTGTAAAAATGTACAGACAAAAATAATTGTCACGTGTTATAATCAATGCTTATTAATATGAAAATAAAAACAAGATCTTTTATATCGATCCATTTTCTCAAATTATCTTTCAGTAGAAAAAATTGATTGTTAAACGAATGTATTGATATATAAAATATCGAGGTATATATTCGCTATACCTCGCCTGATGCGTTTTACGTCAATGCGAAAATAACAGCGCAATTTTTCGCCAATTCGTTGAATCCTTTCATCCAATATGCCTGTGCAGCATTCGTTGAATGATTTCGGGCAAATATAAAATGTGCGAAAAACGCTGATATTTGCAGGGTACAAGAAAAACACTGACCAAGGAGTTAATATGGGCTATAGACGCCGACACCCCGTCGGAAATGCTGATTTATACGGTTTTACGAGCAGATACCGACGCGGGGCACATCGAAAGAGTTACTTATCCGTTTCGACCTATCGACACGTTCACGCAAGCCGAATTAATACAAGGTCTCATCGCGTATGTGCATCGTGGAAACGGTAATAATTCATTATTATAATCACAAGAAGCATTATATCATCAATCATAGCATATTTGTTTACCTTTCTATTTCGTTGTTGCCAATACCTTTTATTTCTAATGTGCATATAAATGCACGGCAATGAAGAATATATGAAGCATTATATTTTCATCGAAAGCTTTTATGAACGAAACGTGTTTAATTTTTCAGCTAAACCAAATGCAATGTTGGGTTTGCAAGTGAGCGATGGCCTCGAGAGTAGTCAGCCCGCGTATCTGCGCGTATCGGCTTACCCCTTGCAAATCAAGCTGATGCACAATACCGGCCTTATTGTGGTGCACCGTTCGTTCTCTTACTTGACACCAGCGAATCTCTCGTTCGCCACAAATTCAGACGACAATACCATTGACATTCGTTACGACGTCGTCTCGCCGCCACAATTTGGTGTTTTGCAGAAATTAAAGGACGTCTCCAGCAGTTGGACGAACGTGGACCATTTTACCAGTCGGGACGTGGAATTGCACACCGTTCGTTACCTTCATAATGTCGGCAGTCCTAATCAGGACGAATTTAAATTCCAAGCAAGCGTGCGCGAAGTGAAGACGCAGCAGACCTACGACTTCCGTATTACTTTCATCGATCTCGAGCTGAAGGAGACCAGAAGGGTGCCTATTAATCTCACCCATACGTCGAACATCACTATCACGAGCAACTACTTGAGGTACCAGACGAATCCGCTAGTTACATCACCAAGTAAGATCGTCTTCACTCTTATAACGGGACCAAGATATGGCAATTTATTTCTGTTCGATCGTAAACTCGTGACGGCTGATACCTTCACACAGGAAGACATCGAGACCGATAGACTGAGCTACCGTCTGTTCAGACGATCCTATTCCAATATCCTCGACGAAATAACGTTTAAAGTTAACGCGCCTCAATGCGTCGATATACACGCCAACTTGAAACTTCGATATTATCTTGGCAAGAACAGCAAATCGCTGGAGGGCGTGGAGAATTTGAAAGTTGACGAGGGCTCAAAAGTACCTCTGAGAATCACACATGTGAATCCAAAGGAATACGGTATATCCTCTCTGATATACAATCTTACAGTAAAACCAAGTCATGGTTGGCTCTCCATCGTGAATAGTTCGATATCGCAAGATCAAAAAAATATCTCGTCTTTTACATTCGAAGACGTATTGATGCAAACGGTATATTATGTGCATGATGATTCTGAGACAAAAGAGGATTCTTTCGAGTTTGTGGCAATGTCCATGGACTCCACGGATTTTATGTATGTCGGAAAATTTCGAGTTGAGATCATCATGAAAAACGATAATCCGCCAGAGCGAACAATCGATAGAATTTTTCACGTCGTGTCGAAAGGCGAAAAACTGATAACGAACAAGGATCTCGCGTACATGGATAAAGACATTGGTACTAGAGCGAGCGAGCTTATTTACACCAGGAGGGATGCCCGGAAAAGTGGGTTATACAGGGTGACTAATCCCTCGGTACAGATACGCGAGTTTTCACAACAAGATATCAATGACGGCCTGATACTCTTCCGGCATCAAGGAGATGAACGCGAGAAAATTGAATTCGGCATCACTGACGGTCATTTTTACAGGACTGGAGTGTTTGAAATTCAAGCCAGCCCGCCGTACATCAGGTTACGTGAAAGCAACGGCTCGGTCGTCCAGTTTAACAAATCCGTGGTGCTCCGATCGAAAGAGTTAGAAATAGAAACGAACGTGTATGCGTTAGAGAAGGACATAAAATACAGTGTCTGGGAGAAACCGAAGCATGGTATATTGATGAAGCATAGCAGAGAATTAAACAGTTTTACGGAGGATGATCTGAAGCACGGTAGTGTGTTATATAAGCATCTGGGGGGATCCTTATCAAAAGACACCTTTAGATTTAAAGTGTTCGTTAAGGGCGCGGATGCCGAAGGTGTGTTCACAATCAAAGTCTACCCAGAGAGCTATTGGGAATCGTTGATTATTCAAAACAACAAGACGATATTTGTCGAAGAAGCTACTAGCATTTTGCTGAATCGGAAGAGTCTCGAAATAATGCATCCTAAAATATCGCCAACTGAAATTGTCTATTTCGTGCAAGAGTGGCCGCAGAATGGCTACCTAGATCTACAGATCCATGACGAGCATAGCGAGGAGATGAGGGAAGAGTACAGCGGTAATGCGGTGAAGCATTTCGAGCAGAGTCTGATAAACGACAATCGTGTCTTCTACGTTCAATCGGTGATGAATCAGACGAATGATCGTTTCGTCGTAGACGTTACCAACGGTATTACATGGTTACGTGGTCTAAGTGTAAACTTCGTGATAGTACCAGAGAAACTCTACGTCGAGGCGAAGAGTTTTACTGTGGTGGAAGGAAAAGGCGTGATACTGAGTGAGACGAACTTCTTAGTTGTGACACCGTATTACGCCGGCAAAGTATCAGATTATAGAGTAGTAGAGAAGCCGAGGCACGGAACGATTCTCGATTCTACGAAGAACACCCAGGTAAAGAAGTTTTCGCAAAAGCATCTAAATGCCGGGGTAATATTGTACAAGCATAACGGGGACGAATTTTTGAGCGATTCCTTCAGAATGGTAATCACCGCTGGTGATAAGATGAGTGAGCCTTTTGACGTATCAATTATCGTTCAGCCCGTTAATGACGAGATTCCTGTGCTAGTGAATAGAACTAAATTAAACGTTTGGCAAGGCGGATCTGTTATTTTGACGTCGACGAACTTAGCAGCTGTAGACAATGACACTGCCCCGTACGATATAACATTTAACGTTACTGGAGTGAGAAATGGATACATCTCATTAATCACTTCACCCGATATGGATATTTATAATTTTACGCAGAGTCAAATCAATGAATCACAAGTGGTATTCACGCACACGAGTAAGTATATTACAATATTCAGAAGTATTAACTTAAACAGACGGATTAGAGAACTTTCAACAATTATATACAAATATAATATGAAATATTAATGAAATATCATATGATAAATTATACATAAAATAAATACATAATAATTTTAAGAATTTGCAATACAAGGTCGTTTCAGAAAATTCAACAATTACAATATTTAACGTGTAAGAAATTACAATATTTTTTGAACTAATAAAATTGCAAACTCTTAATACAAAATTTAATATAAAAAGATAAAAATGTATAACGTTTTTATTTCAGATGGATCTGACGGCGAGTTCAATTTCCTTTTAAGCGATGGTGTACACACGACGAAGTCTTATACGATTCTGGTCGCCACAAAGCCAATTCGTTTGAACATCGAACACAATATGCCCCTTAATGTCTTTCCCCTTACTAGGAAATTAATATCAGACAAGCTCTTATTAACGACGTGTTCTGACGAAGCGAGGGAGATTAGATACACTGTGCGAAATGGGCCCCATTTAGGCAAGGTTATAATGGAGACAAGTGAAGGGGTATGGCTCGAGGTCGAACGATTTACTCAAAGAGATATAAACAATAGCAAAGTGATTTACGAGCACACCAAGCAGTTCATGGACCTCACGGCCAATGACTCTTTCACATTCGACGTCGAAACACACTTCGCTGGAAGTTTAACAAATCAGGTATAGAATATGACTAAACGTTTAATATCTATTATAAATATATATATTATCTTCTATTACTATACTTTATAATTTATAAAAGATAACGTTTACATTTTCAGTAAGTTAAGAAATTTAATATTCTATATAATATTTTAAATTAAGAATTTCGAAGAGTAATGTTACTTTATTTCTAACAGTCTACTTTGTATATTGCAGGTTTTCCAAATAGATATATCAGTTTCGAGCGGAGGTTTAGATAGATATATTTCTACGAAAAACGTGAGAGTCATAGAGGGTGGTTCCGCCGAGGTCGTTATGAATATAAGCGGCATCGTGTCATTTCTACAAATTAACGCCGGGATCCCAAATCCGGCGGTATTATCAAGATTAATCCATCAACCTAGTCACGGACACGTGATGCTTCTACCGGATTTAAACGTCACCACCTTTTCGCAACCGCAAATCGAGGGCGGAAAAATCGCTTACTACCACGACCACTCGGACACTCTGGAAGATCGCATTCAATTCTCGCTATACTTGACGCCCGGCCACGTATTACTTTGCAACACCAGTATCCCCGTCGTCATCGAGCCGATCAACGATCAGCCTTTCAAAGTCGTCACCACCAACCCGTACATTACGGTCGTGCAAAATCAAAATCAGACCATCACCCGGGAGAATCTTTTGACCATCGATCCCGATACTCCACCGGAAGAAATTACATATGACGTGATTTCAGGACCAACGTTCGGTAGACTACTGCTTTTGCCGTTTAATCAAAACACTTCAGAAGTACGTCCTGTGGAAAAGTTCACCCAATACGACGTGGATTCTAATCGAGTGGTATACGAACACAATGGAACGTTGCAGACCGCTTCTTTCTACTTCAGGGTCTGGGATGGTGCTTACAATCCGAGCTATACCGTCTTTAACGTTCACGTTTTAGCTATACGATTGAATGTGACGGTACCCGGTCCGGTGAGTTTGCAGCAAGGCTCGAATGTGGCACTTATCTCGGAGAACGACGTTAAGCTCGACACAAACGCGCGTCAAGATCTGGTGATCTACGAAATTACGACGCATCCGAAACACGGAATATTGTATGTACGGGATGGCGCCGCGGCGACGTTCAAACAGACAGATCTGTTATCGAAGAGCGTGATGTTCATGCAGACTGACATGACAGTGTCGAACGATAGCTTGGAATTGTCGGCGCGATTGAGCGGCTTCGAGCAGAAGCACATACGTGTAGAGATCAAGGTCATGCCTCTCATGATCATGAATTCGATGACAGCGTTAGCGGGCGAGAAGAATCGGATAACTCTACAATATCTGGACGCGACACCCCTAGCGAAATTAACGACCAGCAATCCTCTTTACACTATCGTGAGAAAGCCAAAATACGCGAAAATCAAGAGGATTATCAGGAGCTCCTCGTCGTCCGGCGAGAAAAGAGGCGCGCGCGAGCGAGAAGTGGCGCGTTTCTCACACCAGGAAATTATCTCCGGGGTGATATATCTGGTATGCAGAAAAATACCATCAATAGACGGTGTCGCGGATAGCTTCAGCTTTATCCTCGCGGCGTCCATTTTCCAGCCGGCTGTGGGCGACTTCGAATTCCACATTAAGCTCGACATAGACGACGACAATATCACTCTGGGCGGTCCAATGGATCCGGTCGGTCACGAGGGCGAGATGGCGATCGCGCCGAACATGAGCAACGATTATCTGCTAATCCTCGGCATGTTGCTCGGCGTGTTCCTTCTTGGCGTGGTCGTGATTGTCACGATCAGATGTCGACACAACAAATATAAACACGCCGAGGAGGAGAAACCGGAAACCACACCTGCTGTCGGGGTGATGCCGCTTCCGAGACCACCGGATCATTTGATGCCCGCCACTCCGCATTTAAAGCCATTTGGCAACGATCACAACAGCGTGACGGCCAGCACGCCTTTGCCGATGTTGCCCTCGACGTTACCCCAGTGTAAAGTGATACCCTTGAGCCCTCTAGAAAGCGGTTCGGAGGTCGACGTATCCGCAAGATATCCCTACGGCGTGGCGGACGGCGATGAATGGAGTAGCTTTGACACTTCCGATCTACCTTGCCAGTCGGCCACAACTCAAAGGACCAAGAAGAATCCGTTGCTGAGAAGGGATCAATACTGGGTCTAGCAGGAGAGAAATACGTTGCGGTTTATGCGAAGAAAGCCGTAGCGTCTCTCGACGTGTTTCATGCGACAATTGAAACTATCGTGGATATCATGGACTTAATGTGCCTAAGGAAAGTGAAATCTGCGAGTTTATGGAAATCGCTCGTCGAAGTCCGAGATCATCGCGCTGGACATGTGTCGAATAATAATGAAATAACGTTCGATGTTCTGATGAAAACTCGGTGATTGTCGGCATCCGATCTCGGTGCATCCGATTCTGATTGGAAAAAGCGAAGGAACTCTTACACTACAGGAGAGACCTATGAATCGAAAAGGATCGATGATCGATAATTCGCGATCCGGGATAGTTCGCAGTGTTTCGTGTACTATTAGCCTAAAACGATGTAAACAGGAAATCTAGATCTTCTTGAATGTCACGACTATCGCCGCTATCGAGCTCAATGTGCCTAAGAAATGTCTGACTTTGCTGACATTCTTTCTATTAATCACAACACGTCGATTTTTCGTATATCCACACTACGCCCCTTCCTTCCGGCGGATTGAAGTAAATTCAATCGTTGAAAAGGCAGACCGATGTTCACAAAAGCAAGACTTTTTACGACAAATTTAATTCTGGTCTAAGCGAAAAGTCCGTCGGTTTACTGACTCGTTCTAGAGTGCAGATTTTCAGAAAAATTTTATGTTCTTTTATCTCCTTCCATTTTTACACCTTTTGTAAATCTAGGATAGTAAGATCATTATATATAAAAGTAGCATTTATCGATCCCTACTGTCATAAGTTCCAGATAAAAAAGCATTAAGATTTAAAAAAGACGGAACTTTCGCTTTTAAGCTATATAAACAAAGGAAACATCGAGTAATCGGGATAATACAGGAACTTTGTGACACTGTATCGTAAAATGATCAAATATACGCAATGTAATCGAGAATATGTATGTTCCTGTTACTTGTTATTTGCCACCAAAGAACGCAAACAAACAAAATGCATTTATATTAACAGTTATACTCGAGTTTCGACATATCTTTTTATACCGCCATATTCTCCAAGTCAAATTTTTATTTTCCTCTGATATAAATCTCACAACGATCATTTCATCCTATCGTTATTTCGACTGTTTCGATGTTGCTCATATCGTGCAAATAAATGTAAATTGACAATTAACATTTGCGAAATATGGAAAGATCGAGAGTCGCTCTTTTTACAGCAATATAATAACACGTATTTTATCTAGCGACATTCATGCATTGAATTACGGCTCTTGTTAAAAACGTGCCGTATTGCAGATGGACACCTTTTTTGATTAAATATATTATAGTTTATAGTAAAAGCGATTTATTGTTTCCACAAATTATCTTTTTCTTACATTTTTTTCACGGCGAATCGTTACAAAGATTACCTTGGATGGAATTATGTGGAATCATCTACGGAATGCACAATTCTTATCTGTTTCGTCTCTGTAGCGAGCGATAGACATTATAGGCGACGCCAGATAAGATGATTATTTGACGTATTTTAAATGCGAATTAGCAGTAACAGTCAAAGTCTATAAGCTGTTTTTTACACGAGTGAGAGTCTTTTCTACTACGAATCGTTGACGCGCGGCGAGTTCGTAATTCATAAGCGATGAACGGGGTTGTGCGTGCGCGATTTCAGTATTATCTGAGAAAAATTTATTAACAGAGGCGTGTTGACGAGTTCGTTGATTCTTAAGAAAAATTTTACGTTATGTTGTTCTTGAATTCACGGTGATCTCAATGAATTCATTTTCGGCCAACGTCGAATAAATACGATAATCCATGTTAAATTTTCATCAGCTGACAACAATAATTGTACAATTAAATCAGATTAATATTATACAATACACAATTATTAAATAAAAGTTGTACGTTAATGTTAACGATAAACAAAAACATAATAGAGAGTTTTTGCAATACCGTCTTTTAGATACGGTGAACGCTAAAATCACGTTATTGGGTCGACCCAATAACGTGATTGGTCTTTCGATCCAATAACGTGATTTTAGCGTTCACCGTATATAAAAGACGGTATTGCAAAAACTCTCTAATATCAATTCCGGTCGAATAATATAAATTAATTAGATCAAAGAGACAGTAAAATTTATATTTAAATAAATTAATGGAATTGTTTTTATAACACAAGGGAGATATTAAAAGAGCTTAATATGTTAATAAAATAGTAGCAATAATGATTTTGATGATATTTAAAAAGGCAGTAAATTTTTATCAAAAAATTCACTATATGATATTCAGACTGGATATATCATATTCTATTTTATCACTGATAAATCTTTTCTCGTTTAAAAAAGAAAAGGCAGATTTTTTATAGGCAACAATTCAAATTGTCTAGGATATGAAACTACAATGTATTGATGAAAATGAAAAACTTTCGCGGAAACTCGATGTCTGGCCGAAAATGGATTAATGATAATTTTCTTAAAATCTTAGAAGCGTATCTAATAAAACAGTCTAACGTGAATGTTGATTATAGCGATTATAATGATATACATATATATATTCTAATGCGTACGACACTCCTATGTAGAACGTATCGTTCCATGAATTCATAGCATACGCATTGATAGATTATTAAAGACATTTTATCGAGAGAGAGAGAAAAAGAGAAAGAGAGAACCCGTTCGTTGATTCATGAATATATTAGAGGCGAACCGTTAGGCTTTTTTACATCCACCAAAAATGAACTGATCCGAGTGCCAAACTTCTATAATCTATAATATAATTACAATAGGACTTGTATTTTCCCTGCCGACTGAATGCATTACTCTTCTAATTCTAATAAATTGAATGTGCGATGTTAAGTAAACACAATCTGATTTATTATTTACTGTACTGCAATAGCTCATCTTTTATTAATGTTATATTATTCCATGTTATTACCTGCGTAATCGATGTCTTAAACAAACATTCTCTCTTATTAATTTTATATACCTTTTTCAATTTTAATTTAATTTTTATTATTGCAAACATAATCAGAAATTCAAAATTTGTTTAAAATATTTATGCATATATTATATGCAATTAAAGTTTATGAAAATGTTTTTATTTAATTTAAATAATAGAAAATTATTTAATGCGCCAGCAAAATTAATAATTCTAATTGTTTCAGTAATACATACGAGTAGCATTTATTTGTGCTAATTCGCTAATTTGTCTGATAAATAAAAATTAATTGTGTGCGTACATCTCGCCCTTTTTAAATATATTCAGGAAAGCAACCGAAAGAGTAAGTTTGTGAACAAAATGACTTATTTATTCTGATATCGCTTAATAATATCAGATATATGTTTCGTAATTTTTTTAGCGTAATAGTACAATAAAACTTTCGATGTCGATAAAATGCAACAATTTCTAATTTTGTTCTCCAAATTAATCAAGAGACACGGTAGTGTCTCGCGCCAAGTATACGCGCAGCGAGACCGCCCCGTGTATCTTTACGCGAGCCGGCAAGTTGCGAGTACCCGAGATTATCGGATCTCAATAACGGCTGAACCGATCAAGTTCTGAGTAGGCTCAATCGAAAGCTTGGGTTCAAATTGCATAATAAATGTGTTTTTATTTTTCCTCTACGTGCCCTACGAGCGGAGATATTGCGACGCAAAGTCCGAATCGGGAAATTTTCATTTAAGAAACAGAAAATGTCCAGTACAAAATCCATGACTAGATGACGCTGTTTCTCGCAATCTCGCTCGTTCTTTCGCCCTACTGAAAATTTTTTATTGAGATTACAATTGAGAACACAATTGAGAACAAAATTTTTATTGAGATCATAATTGAGATCATAATTGAAAATAAGGATTTTCAGTAGGGCGTGATTTCTCGTTATCGTCTCGTCGGAGCTGCGGAGTCCCAGGTAGAACACAAAATCATAATAAGATCATAATGACATTAAGTAGAAGTCATTTTAGGAAAAATCACTATGACGTCATTCGATACACTTTTTATGATGATTTTGTGATAAATTCTTGATATAGCAATGATTTTTAAGTGATTTTTTAACTAAAAAATCTTCTGAAAAT